>JAUMHI010000046.1:1255218-1268746 GCA_032359435.1 Enteromius unitaeniatus
TTGACTGTTTACATTGAAAAATCACACCCCTACATATATGCAATAATGCTAATGTTTTTACCCAATATATCTTTTAAGAATGACGATAAAATAAAAAAATATATCTCGTTGGCATATTGATTGATGCTAAGGGTTTCCTGTTTAAAACTAATGATGACCCTTTGTAGTCACCTAAATGACTACAAAGGTGTACCTTAATCGTCAAAAAAGCGACGAAAAAGGGTCTCGACCAAGCATCAAAATGTTGACGAGTTGGGAATGTAAAATTGAAAAAACTGTAATTGAAAATGTGTTGCAAAAAAAATGGTTACTATAGCTACACAATTACACAGTTAAACCTGGTTTTGCTACACTAACCATAGTTTACCATGGTATTTGTCAAACTGGTTACAGAAAACCATGGTTAATGTTATAATTTGTATTTGTGTATTCTCAAGTCCCGATCCACAATTTACACTCTTCAGGCGAATAATGGTTTGCAAACAATCATTTGGGACTGCGGAGCTCAGATAAACTATGCAATTTGCAAAAATGACTGATCCGAACTTTCAGTGATCTGATCTAATGATTCAAAATGCACTCATTTTGCCTTTTCAGAATGGTCCATTGCACCCATTACTACATGCTTGTCCTCCAACAAAAAACGGCTCTATAGGCTTGTTGTGCAAGTACCTTATTACGACCTATATTTACTCTTAAAAGGTACGCATTCTCTAGCAGACGTAAAAATTATAACAGTGTCGTATTGCGTCTTTTGTCATGAAATGACGCATGACTGTGATTACCAATCAAAATGTGTGTTTTGTTTAAATACAGTGTGATTAAAACATATTTTACTAGGTTTAATTTATATGCATGACCACACTAACCCACCTCTAAACCTACCTGTTACAAAAATGTAGCAAAATCATGATTTATAAGGTTTTTCTGGGTATCTCGTACAAACTGAGCTGTCCTGTTAGCCGATAGGGGCACAATTTTAGTTTACACTTTTAGTATACATGGGTTGTATTTCACCGCTATTGTACAAATGACCTTTACAGGTGTATTAGTTGGTGGACAGGTTTAATACTGCACATGCTTTTTTTAAAAAGCGATGTCAAAATGAAAAAAGTAATGATTCTTTCATATTCAAAATTAAATTTGCGCACCCACATACAGTATTCCACTAGTCTCAGATTGCCCCTCACATAAAAAAGTGAACTGTGTTTGTTTACTTACTGATCAGACAGCCTACTCCAGCCTTGGTCGACTTTATTTACATTAACATTTATGTATTTAGAAGATGAAATTGGAATAATTTGACAAAATGGCCATGATTGACTTAACATACCAATGTCAGGATTCTAAAACAATTAGATTAGGATGCAAACTAGAGAACAGAAGAAACGTAGAGAAAGCCGCAGTCTGAATAAGCCACAATGTGGGCCAGAGTCAAAAACCTGGCTGCGTGATACTAAACCTGGTCAGCCCAGTGTTTTTCCATCCCTGTTCAAAGATCCAGCAAGTTGAGCTCCAGAGGAGGAGGGATGGCCTGGGGCACCGCCCCCAGCAGAGAGAGCTTGTGCTGGGCATCCCGCTCTGAGCCCCATGAGCTCTGAAGAAGAAAAGCCAGGGAACCATAACAATACCATTTTTGACCCTTTCCCTTCTTTTTTTAATGGCTAGGGTACAAAGGCACGCTTTGGTGTCAAAACTCTCTTTATTTATTACTTCTTTTTTTTGAACATTTGGGAGCAACAGGGCCTCACAAGAGTGTGGGTTTTAGCCGAGGCTATTCTTGCTGCTTTTTCCAACAGCGGTAGTTTTCATTAGCACTAAACGATGGGCTTCATTACCAGTGCGTCCTCACTCAAACTGCCCCACCAAAAGGGCACACGAGCAAATTTCTAAACCTAAATTAACTTCATGATGAAGGTCAAGAGCAGCAGATCTGTACGGAGGTACTTCTAATGATCACGTAGTATTGGAGACATATGTTTTCTTTCAGCACACGTTGGACTTTGGTGGGATGGCCTGGTTTTACATGAACACTTTGGCCTCTCAAGTCCAGTAGATAATGATGTTACTGATGGAACAAATAGATCACATCCCATAATGATGCCAGATAAATGACAAACCAAGGTATCCAAAGGAAACTACTAACAAGCACACTTGTTTGTAGTGGCTCTTCTTTTTCTGGAGCACCATATATTGGTCTAAAAATTGCTTCTTGGTTCCTACTTTGCATTTGTTAGTATTCCTAACAAATGACCTTTAGCTGAAGAACTTTTATTATGCTGGGTCAGTGGGTGACAGGAGAATACAAAATGTTTGCAGCTGAAGCTGTTGACAAAATTGTCACATGTATTTGTACTTCCAAAGCCATTTTACTCGCTTGATGTTGCTAGATTATAATAATGTAAATTGAACGAAATAATAAAAAAATCAGGAAAACTTTAAATAGAACACATATACTGTAGATAAACACATACAAAAACTAATAAAGGAAGAAAAAAAAACTTACCAGAACCTGTATGACCTTCTTTCAGGGTGAAGATTGGCTTTGATAATTCCTGATTTTATTCTTGATTAACTAAATAGATGCTAACCTGTATTATTTTATATTACAGATTTTCTCAAGCTATATATATATATATATATATATATATTATATATATAAACAGGTATGTGTATAATAAATTTACACAGAACACACATAAAATAAAACTTATTTTGGATGCAATTTATCGTGATTTATTATTTGACAGCACTAATATAATATATATTAGTGCTGTCAAATAATTAATCACGATTAATTGCATCCAAAATAAGCTATATATATATATATATATATATATATATTAAAATACATACAGTATTTGCATAGTTAAATTTGATGTTATTTATATTGTAAAATACATTCAAATACATTAATTGTATTTCAATATATTTAAATGATGTCCTATTTCTAATTTTTTTACGCTTTAAAAAGGTCAATATGAAATATGTTGAGCTATTTTCTGAAAACATTTCTAAACCATTAACTTTTTTTAAAAAAACATCACTCTTTAATTTCAAAGAGGAAATGTTGCTATTTATAACCAGACTGACAGGTAAAGTCTCAAACTAACAGCTAACAAACACACTCGTGGTGCAGGTGTTGTCTGTGGCCCTGCTCCATAATGTATGTGACATTAGGGAGGCTGGGCAGTCATGTGTGTGAGCAGAGCGCAGGAACGGCTCGCCGTCAGACACACATGTCAGGGCCGTCTCAACCTCGCCTCTCCACGGAGCAGCCAAACACACGCCTGACAAATCTGTACAAGCAGTCATCTGCTCACTCAGCTGCACACACACAAAGCAAAAAACACAGTGAGAAAAGTCACAGCAATCAATAGCAGACTGCAGATGATATGCCAAGTTCTGTGTTACTCCATGCTTTATTACTTTGATTGAAGATGTTTTGTTTAATATACAGCAAAACACTATGATAGCAAAGATGATGTCATAGGTTCAATTTACAGGGAAGGAGTCAATTGATGAAAAATACCTTAGATTCAGTGTTAAAGTAACTGCACACAGAGTATAAAATACTGGCTAAAATTTAAATATGACCTCACGTTGTGTCATCATGTTTACAGACTGCCTCCAAAACTTTTGTCTCTGCATCCACAGTAAGCATTTTGATAGAAATTATCATTTTTATTTACTTTAAGTAAAAAAAAAAGAATAATTTTTAAAATTGTGACTGATTTGAAAGTGGAAAAAAAACTGTGTGTGTGTTTTAAAAACTCATTACTTACTAATTGCTTATATATATTTGCATTTTTACCACCATTCATTATACTGTCTTGAATTTAGGATCATTTTATTTTGTTAAAATAAATGCATTACAGTTTTTCTCAGTCGCTTTGGTGCATTTCTCACAACAGTGCTTACATTTGCACAACAGTTAATGCATTTCTCAAAACAATTAGTCATGGGTGCACATCATAGTAGCAGTTTCTCGTAAATTGCAAATGCTTTTGCACATGCATCAATTGCTTTCATACAACTCTCTGCTGTTTTATAACATTATCATTTGCTTATGTCATGTCACTCAAGATTAACTAAACTTGTGACTGCTGAATAGTTATTCATATATAGTTAAATAGTCCTCATTTCATTGCTTGAGTCATTACATACAAACATTTTGAACTATTTGCCAAAATCTGTCAAGCAAATTTGAAAAAACAGTTTACATCTTATTTTTTCCTGAAATTGTTTGCACAACGCTTTGAATACAGTAAATTAGAATTGCAAAGATCATATGCGGTAAAAATGTTAAACACGCATATTCAGTGTCTTGTACTTCACGGTGAGCGTGATTTCACCAAGTACAAGATGTTCCTGGATCAACATCCTTGTATAAATTTGGGTAGGGGCAGGTTTAAGGGTAAGGATTGGGATATGTTTATATTTTTGGACAGTAATCTTGATCCAGGATCATGTCCTACTTGGCAAAATCACTTCGACACTCACAGTACAGTAATGTCTAACTTTACTGTAGTTTTCAAATGGCTGTGCAAATAGTATATAGTGCTGTCTTAAGCATTTTCAGGAAGTGTCACCAAAATATGACTTTTTTGAATACTTGCTTTTGAGCAATGAACTATATCCATTTTGAGCAAGTGACATGCTTTTGCAGGTTATTAACTAGGTTTTGCAGTTTGCACTAATAGTTTTGAGAAATGCATTATCTGTTGTGCAAATTTAAATACTGTTGTGAGAAATGCACCAAAATGACTGAGAAAAACTGTCAAAAAATCAATGATAGAATGCTACAGACAGATGTAGATCTGTAGAGGAAGAAGAAGAGATTAATGCTTCACACTTATATTTAGTAGAGTACAGTTATAATTACAGCAAGAAGAATACAAAAAACAACAGGATGGATAGATAGAAAGGACTGAATGACAGCTAGAACAAAAGAGTGGTAGATAGAATGTTACAAAGAACAATAGATAATAGATAGATAGATAGATAGATAGATAGAATGACAGACAGAGGAGATATAACAATAGATGGACAGAAAGCAGTAGATCTGTGGAGAGAGAGAGATGCTGGGGGTCTCTGGGGGCAGGATTATGTGTCTGTATGCCCCAGGCAGAGCTGTTCTGAGGGGGATTAGGCTCCAGACCTGCTCCTCGGCTGGATTACCTCTCACTGCCTGCCTCTCCTGCTCTTTATGGAACAGCAGAGACACAAAGCTCTTCCTCTCCAACACACCACCGACATCTGCATCTCGTCCTCTGCACCAATTACTCTGAGAAACGTCTGGAAAAACATGCTTTATTTAACCGAGCTGATGAGCTGCTCGTTATCGATTTCAAATGGAAGTGTTACAGCATTAAAAAACAGTCAAAGACATACTACGTATTCATGAATTCATTTCCCCCCTTGCTCTCACCTCAGCAGTTCAACCGGACAAATTCCAACATCTCAGAGCGAGGAGTCCTCTTCCCCAAATATTAAGCTCGGTCCCTGGTGCCGCATTACTTGACGAGCAGCATGAAGTGTGGCATATTTTTGTCCCTGTGTCGCTGATGGACCACGGCTGGATCTGACTGGGCTGTGCAGGTGAGTTAGTGCAGATATTGTTAAAATTCTAAAGGTCAGTCCCAGAGCTGCTTGTTGCTGCTCGCGGTTCCACTCGAGTGAAGACGGAGCACCGACCATCAGCTCGTGTGATTTGCAAGACTGCCGAGCTGCAAAGATGCCATTTTTACGTCTGCATTTGAAGCACACCCTTATAGTTAAAAATCACAGAATTCTGTATAGAAACTGCCAGCTGTACTCTTTTAAATATATGATTTAAAAATGGTTATTTAATTGATTTTAGGACCCAGCGAGCTACCTTGCTGTCAGTGTCTATATAGGCACCACCCTTCTTAGGGAACTAAACTACAGTGATGACTTGACTGATTTAGAAACTCCATGCAAATTCAAACTCACATCAAACATCAAACTCACATTTGATTCCATTCAAATTGTTGTTATAATTTATATATATATATATATATATATATTATTTATTGTAAATAAAATAAACATTAACTGAACTGAACTAAAACAAAATAAAAATATACAAAAATATATATTGCTAATTTATTTAGCTACTTGCCAAAGCAACAACTCTCATTTACATTTAGTTTAACTTGATGTCCTAAAATAAATAAATAAAACTGAAATGTAAATATATATATATATAGAAAAACCTGTACAGACAGCCTGCCATTAAAAAAATATGTTGTAATATTATAAATATATATAAAGAAATGTATATACTTTTAAATATTTTTATAAATAAATATACAATACAAATAACATTTTAATTACAATAATAAACACTGATCTAGAGTTTGATGGTTGCATATTGCTATATATACTAACAATGCAATAATCTAATCTAATATGCATATCATAAATGCACAGCATAAATATGGAATAAAATAGTCATTTTTAATTAGCTTGTACTATTTTTGTGTCTTTTCAGTAATAAAGTAAATGTTTTGCAAATAACATGGTTTCGAGAGGATCACAAACTAGTACTGGCTGGCAGCCAGTTTACCTAATCAAATCTCTCCCCTTCACTATAAATTCTCCCAACCTTCATTTCCCCGCATCTCGCTTTCGTGCATGATCTCGCCGCCAGACAAGCTGCCTAAAACACCAATTGTAACTTCCCAATTGCAAGCAACAAAGCAGCGTGGGCCAGCGCCCCCAGATGATGTCATACGCAGGTCGCATATCCACAACGCAAGCACGGCATTTCCTTTCACTTCCCCGCGGTCATGTAACGTATTCGACGCACCCATTCACACTTTTTGGTTCATTGATCTATTTAGCTATCAATTTATTTAACAAACTGATCATGTTGTCAGAACATGTATAACTTTTTACTGACCGGAACTGTTTAACTAATTCCCCGGTTTTTCTCCTTTCTCCCTGCTGAGGTTTCTCCCCAGCCTCCATTAGAGGTATTTCCATTCCCACCCCAGCCTCTGTTAGAGGCATCCCAATTCCCTTACCTCCGCTGAGGGCTTTTCTCTTCTATCCCATCATTCCCACATTTATTTGAATTAAAAGGCACCCTTCATCTGTTGACGTTCTGATTTCCCGCCCGCCATTCACCATATGTTTATATTGTTTTGCTTGCTTGCTTTTCCAAACCCACTAATCCACACACACCATAAGTCTTTACACAATTTATCACGCGTTTAAAATTGAACAGGAGAAATGGACCCAACTAAGCCCGGTTCTCCATTCTCTCATGCATGGGGTTTTGGTTCCTGGCCGCTGTCGCCTCTGGCTTGCTTATTTGGGGACACCTGATTTCCAGTGATCGTCGTCGTCTTCACTACAGAGACCATCTCTGCATCGATAAACAAAAGTTTAATCTCGTCATCTTACATTACCATCACTCTATTTTCCTACTACTCTCCTTTGTCCAGCATCCTCTATCATTGCATTTTTTGGGTGCTCAAATGCCCACACTAGGGTTCAAACCATTAGGGTTCGGAGTTGTCTCCGTTCTCCCGGATCGCTCCCCAGACAGCACGCCAAATTTGCTTTATTATTATTATTATTACAAGGAAGTGTGAACTCTTGAAATAAAATATTAGATTTACCATCACATTTTAATCAATTTATTAGTCTTAGTGAAGGATACATTCGGTGAAGGATGCATTTAATTTTAATTAACTCTTAGCACCTATGATCCCTTAGAATGCTGTCTCGGTAGGCAGCTCACCAGCGTTTGTAACAGAGCTATTATGTTTCATGGAATATACCGATATAAAAATATACATATCACACATGCTTCCTGCCAGCTTATGATGTGGATTTCACAATAGCTACACCGTTAACTCGGTAACGCACGTTTAATTGGCCCTGTCTGAGAACGGAAATGTGTTTTACAGTATTGAAACTTGAAATAGAATAAATACACTTGGCACGCTCATTATTGCTAATCCTGAGAGGCTAGCGAGTGTGTGTGTGGTGGGATGTAGACAGTTGGCAAGCGTGTGCGCTGCAGCTCCTTAACAAGCCCGACACACACTCGTACACACTCACACACACACTGTGCTCTAACCCCACACACTGAGGGTCAGTGACCTGCATATATTAGGCGCACCGTCGAATGCAAATGAGCAGGCCTGACTCGTCCTCTCCCCCTTCCTCTGCAGATCCAAACACAATAACACTCCTAAATTCTTACTTTTCCCAATCTGGATTAAAGTTGAAGTTCAGTGTCATGTCACGCCTACAGGCCTCTTTTTGGCGTCTGTGTTGTGATATATAGTATGGTTCAACATATCATGAAATGGCGTGAAATGCATGATATCATTAGTTGTTTTCCTAAGAATCTCGATTACTGTGGAAACTTTACTGGCTCAAACTTCTGGTTAGGGATTTGAACAAACCCGTAACCCGACATCTGTGTGTTCTGACCGGGTCAACCATGAGCAATCTGTCCACTGAAAGAAAAAAAAAAACGTATGTGGCGCAATGACAGCCAGCTGGAATGTATTTGTTTATTAAGTTATAGTTATATGGAGTAAGATTTAGATGCTGCTGTATGACACACTGCCCAGTAAAAGCTCTTCATAATGTTATGAAGACACCTGATCTTCACAGAGAGGCTTAAGCAAGTTTCAGCTGTCTGTGTTTGTCGAAAAAAACGGACATTCTAATAGAAGCTCGATTTGTTTTGCACGCCAGTTCGTAAAACCATGACCAATTAACACAATAACATGTCCAGAGCCATTGGTAAACGCACACAACCGCGTGTTTATTATGCACACACCCACACACGAGCACACACACACGCTGGCACACATATGTGGGCTCTCTGAATGTTGGCAGCGTGTTAGTCTTGCAGCGGAGTGGATAAGATGTGCTGTCAGGTCTTGTCTGCAGGCAGTGTGCGTGTATTCCCTGCCACAGAGACTAAATAGGAGTTTAATTCTGTTAACAGCCAGTTCACCGCGAACTCTGCGGGGTCCGGGCCCCCAGTCCACCAGGCGGTAGGAGCCCATGGAGGAGCAATAACTGCTGGGAGCCAAATAAAAAATCGATGAAGATCTTCGCGGTGGAGTTTAACGGCGATTTCTGCTTTACTCTCTCCAGACCTGAGCTGAGAAAAGAGCCATTGATTTTCCCTCTCTCTGCATCTTAGCCTTGTTCTCTTTCAATAAATATCAGTGCGTATGGATGCACGAAAGAGCCGCAGTAGGACTGTCGTTTGGAAGTCGAAATTTCGTACCTCTCAGTTGAGTTGAGAGGACTCCTCATACTCGCAACTGCACTTGCGCACACTTCTCTGTGCATTTGCTGACAATAAGCATGTGCCCATGTTTTATTCAGCTCCCTTTAGATCAATAATGCACTGTGAAGCCGAGACCTGGAGAGATAGAGATAGAGAGAGAAAGATTGAGGTACAAAAGTCAGAACATCATCACACACAAACTCACAGACTGAGCGAATAAAGACTAAAATCTTCTATCAAAATCATCAGCTTCATTTAACTTCAGTTGTGTCTCCCTCTTCAGGGCACAGAATACAACGAATCCTGGCTTAAAGTGTGTAATGTGTAATATAATGATTAATTATAATCATTTTTGGATTATCAATGACATAATTAATACTATATAGCAGGGTACATAAATCATATTACTATATATATATATATATATATATATATATAAACCTTGACTAAAATAAAATAATACAAAATTCAAAATACAAATTTTGTATTTACTATAAAACATAAAATTAGCAAAAATATAATTTCAGTGATAACAATAATAAAAATAACCAAATAATGCAGAGACTGACCAGTCAGATTCAAATATTTCAGAGACACATGGAATAAACAGAATTATTTACAATTCTAAACAGTTTCTCTGTATGTGCTAATTGGAGACATTTAATTCCATATGAAAACGCCCTAAAGCAGCTCGTATCCTGTGACTCGGTCCCCAGTGTCACACGTGAGAGTGACAAAGCTTCCATCTGTCAGCGAGGACCAGAGGTCCCAGAAAAGGCCAGACCTGCACTGAGGGCCGATCCAGCCAACAGCAGGGGCCCGGGGACAGAAGACACACTAAGGAAACAGCAGTCAGGACAGACAGTCTGTCACACAAACACTCATATCCTGATCTATTATCATGAAACGTGCATCTGAAAAACCAACCACTGTTGAAAGATTAAACTGAGGCCCTTAGATGCATTTATGCTACTTATTTAATACGAATGGTAATAACATTTATTTGAAAAAATTTTTAATAAATGTTAATAAAATAAAATATTCTGTTATTTTTGCCTTTAAAATACCATGCTTGATGAAATCAGAAATTCAAAATGTTATTCTCTACTTTTGCATGCACAGAGATTGACTATAAAAGCTATTGAATGCATTCACTGCCTTGGGTGTATCTTTGCAGGTCATGCCCTCTTTAGTGTACAAATTGATGTATGTTACAAACTGTTTTCATTTTAATGTGAGCGAGTCTCCAAAGACCATTTAAAGACAGTAAATATAAAATATTCCATTTGCAGGCACTTGTATAGTATTGTTGATTGTGTCCTAAGGGGAAACATGCAGCTAATTGATCTGTTTTTGAGCATGTTGCAGCACAGAACTGTTTCTCACCATCAGTGTGTCACATGGATCCTCTCGTGCATATGGCTTTTGTCTTCTCCACTGACCCAAAGTGTAGAGTGTTGACGCAAACTGAGGACTGGTGCAAGTTACAAAAACACACAATTGTCACTGTACAAAAAATCCAACTGAGATCCCATGTCATCCCATATGCACATGTACATGTATAGATATATATATTTACTCACTGGACTTCCGTCTATGCTCATGCCTTATGAGGAGCAAGAGTTGGTTCTCTCTGAACGTGATCAAATGAAGACGGAGACGCTCTCCTGCAGCAGATCTGGAGTCAGAAGAGGAAACAATTGACCTCGTTTTAACCTGGCTTTAACATCTGTCTCAGAGATGTGACATTACACAAAGACATTAGCAGCTACTAAAGCATCCTGACAATCAATCAACCTGACAGTCAATCAACTGTTGCAATAAAACGAGTGTTTAAACGTTGATGGTTATGGAAGAAGACTTCATGGACATCAACTACAAGAAACAAGCATGTAATGCTGATAAGAACTCACCGGGACTCTTAAAGGAACTATAGGGTGATGTTTGATCATCCAAGGTTAATATGCAAACATAATACAAATCGAATCAATTGATTGCCACATATATAGGCAGTTTATTAAAGCATTTAAATAAGACTGAGTATTTCATATATATTTTAGGATTTCCTAATTTGGGATTTGAGAGCTTTTGGAAAGCTTGGAAAGTTGATGAAAAGCTAAATAAATAAATACATTTAAAATATATAAGTAATAATTCATTGTAAAAAGAAATATGTAAAAATATCTAAAATATCATTTTAAAATTATTTTTAAATAAAACAAATAATCTCTGTAAAATTCTGTTAAATGGTCTTATTTTCACCAAGGCTGCATTTATTTGATTTACAAAATACAGTAAAAACAGAATTATTGTTTTAAAATGTAAAGTAACTGGTTTCTATTGTAAAATATAAAATGTGATGGAATCTGATATTACAGCATCATTACTCCAGGCTACAGTGTCACATGATTATTGCAGCAAGAGGGCGTGAGATTAGAACTGAAGATATGAAGGAGCGGACCAAAATACGTGTGTGTATGTGTGTGTGCACAGACTAAAACAATGCACAAAAAGAAGGTGATGGTCTCCGAAATGACTTCCTGGAACCATGTACTGGACTATCCATGCATGGAGAAATGCACCTGACAATGAGCAGAAAACAGTGGCCTTCTTCCCTGTTTTAATTAGTATGTGTGTGTGATTGCATTTTATTTGCAGATGAGGGGTGAGGTGATGGCAGCTTCGCTCCGGTGACCCACCTTACAGCACACACACACACACGCTCGCTCGCTCTCAGATGCCACTCTGACACTCACAGATCAGCGTAATGAGCTATAGTCACCACAAAAGTTCAGAGGTCAAAGCTATTATACCGCATCTCCCCATTAAAACACGGCAATGTGGCCCGGGCAGCCGTCCTCACCCCTGCTCTCTACAACCACAATTAAGAGCAGGAATCACTGACCTGAAACACAGCAATTAATATAAAGAAGTACAGTTCGTTTAATAGCTGCAGCACAAACACAAAGTAAAGATGCAGATGCTTTGAATATGCACAAAACTGGCACAAATGTTTCTAATGATTTGCACTTGTTTATAGTACTGATTGTGATGTTATTAAACCTTTAACAGACCAAACATGAGTGCATCGTCCTGCAGCACTTGTGATCCAGACATGAACGATTCCTCAAAACATTGTGACTTTCAAAGGAAGCTTCTTTCTGGGCACAGAATAATATTTAAAGATGGAACCTATGAATTTTTATCTCATAATTCTGTTTTACAGAACGCTTACATCTTGATTTTTTTTTATATAAACTCAGAATTTGGAGAGAGAAAAAGCAGCAATTGTGATATATAAACAGTTTTCTTATAGAATTACAAGATCTTGCGAAATACTAATAATTTGCAATTCTGAGAAAAGTTGCATTTAGGACAAAAAGTTAGAATAGTGAGATTAGAGTCACACTTATCTTTTATATTTTGAATCCAAAGGCAGAAACAGGCTATTAATTATGAGAGTTATTAAATATGTAAATATATCAGGAAGAAAAAGTTTAAATAGTCGCTGTGGAAGAAACAAGCTTCCATATTTTGTACAGGTAGGGGGGAATACAGGTCCACAATGAAGTAGGAACCCTAGTCACAGGCTAACTATGACCTGTTGACCCTTAAATTCTACTTTGCGCACTCTAACTTAATGCTCAAATGTTTGTTTGGTCATTGAGGGATGTTTATGGATGTTTACCTACAGAAATAGCATTTAAACTCTTGTGCACAGCGATTAACACCAATGAATCTGACATGGCATCGCTCGTGCAAGGCCTCTGTGAGAGAATCGGTCTAATTCGATTATGGCTGACCTGTTTCTAACGCAGGAGTTCATTAATATCAGTACATCTAAAAATCGCAGGGAAAGAAGCTCCTCCTCATTACCACGGCACATGACACACGTCTTTGATGAATCTTAGGATGCATTTTCATAAAGGGCAGGATGCTTTGAGTAATGCAGTCATCCAGCAGCGCTCTCATATTAATACAATAGCCATGAAGGTCTTTGTCGAGGTGTTTCTCTGAGTGTCGAGGGGCCAGAGATGATGACAAATGGTTAGAGATTTAATCAAACGCGCCGTTGGCTGAATGAACATGAAGGGAGACAGTGGAAGATAAATGCACTTTACGCAAGGGCAGAGGCGCTATTAAGAGTCGTGTCTGTGTGCTGCTGGAGAACAGCGCCCTCTGATGGAAACACCACCATCAGCTCAGAACACATACAGGATGTGGAAGGGGTTTATG
>JAUMHI010000046.1:1280854-1295642 GCA_032359435.1 Enteromius unitaeniatus
CATTATACATTACCATCACTCTGTTCTCCTATTTGATAATGTTCAGTGCTTTGCTACAATCTGAATTGTTAAAAGCGCTATATTCGCTATAATTAATCAATAAATTTAAAAAAAGATAGATCATTGAATCTGACAAGTAGCATCTAGCTAAAGTTTTGATATTTTTCCTATCTAAAACTTCTGTAGTTACTAAGTGTACTAAGTTGCGATGTTGGTGCTGGTAATATCTTTGCGCCTGCTACAGCTATGGTACTGCAGCAAAGTTCATTGATTATTATGCGGGAAATTATCCTAGGTATATCAGCTTAGAAAAATCACAGCTTTTCATTTTCCATTGGTCTTAGTACACAACATAACTATGGAAGAGTCAAGTTTTAAATAGGAAAAATATAGAAACTTTGGTCATTTTGAACGGTCTAATCTGATTCAATGATCAATGCTACCGCCAGACCTGGAGGTCAGCTGAATGCATTTGAAAACTGTTTAGATTTCAAAAAGAAAAATGCCATGGCGTGTTCCTTTAACACTTTTGAAAATGTTTTTTATTGTCAATATTTTTTCCATGAAGAAAATGTAACATTCAAGCAAACGTTACATTACACAAAAGGTTCTTTAGCGCAAGAATTTAAAGTTCTTTTAAGAACTGTTTGTTGAAAGAAAAACAAAAAGGGTTCCACGGTGGTATCACAGTGGAAAACTCGTTTTGGAACTTGTTTACTGGTAGGTTCCATTACGATCCTATGTATGTGCATATGGAACTTTTTGATTGCATAAAAGGTTCTAGAGAGGGAAAAGCTTCTTTAGATTAAAATGTTCTTCACATTAAAAAAAATGTTTTTAGGAACTTTTCAGGGTTTTTTTTACCCTAAAAAAAGAGTGTGAAGAAGTTAATAATTAGATGTTGACTTCTTATATTGTCTAAATATGACACTGAAAATAAAAAATGCCTTCATATGATGCTTTCATAGACGTCTCAAAGTGTACCAGGAACGTCTTTATCAGTGAAGATTTATGTGACATTTGATCATTTCTGTGCAAATACACAGAAGATCCTTCCATCACCAGAGCTCACTAACACTCAGCACTAATGCCCCTCTGAACTCTTTCACCGCTTCTTTCCCGCACCATCACTGCCACAATTGGCTGGAAACAGTGATGGATGAAACGAGAGAGAGGAGCAGGCAGCGAGGGCAGCCCAGTCACCTGCCGGTCAAAGAGCAGTGACCACACTTCCCAGCGGGTTTGCAGGGATGTACGCACGCCAGTTTACATACACCGTGAGCATGTACGAATCTGAACAAAGAGCTTCCTCAGCGCTAGTTTCCAGGAGAAATAACATTCTTTTCCTGTTATAAATGTGTCTGTGTAGCGGAGTGTCTTTACTGTGTGTGCGTGTCGGTCAGAGAGCGATGACCACGGCCGCCTGCGCTCTCACAGGGGGGTTCATTACGGCGAGTGACAGGGCCTCCTCTAAAACGCCGTCTGAGGAATACACACTCTGCGTGGGACAAAATAAACACCCGGCTTCGAGTGGGGGCACCATAAATTATTTATATCACCGGCAGAACAGCAGAGACGCTCTTAATATCGCTACCTGCTCGTCTGGAAGCGTAAAAGATGATTTATGTCTTATGGCCACATTAAATTTCACTGCAATTGGGCCTTGTGCCTTCTGGGGTCTGGGGAGACACAAAATGGTGGTTATAAACTGCTGCAGTACCGAGCGGAAAGCAGCCCAGCGGAGTCTTCTAGCTTTTGTTTATTTCTACACAACACGCCTTGGTCAAGCTCTTCTAGTTCTGTCAGTTCTTTGTAAAGATCTGCAGGTAATATAGAGATAGCATTTTATTTTTGTTTAAGTGCAACCATACAAAATCTTTAACGCTGGAAAAATGTAGATAAAAACAAAAAGCTAACGTACACAAGTCCACTGGTCGTGTGCATGAAAAAACAGTGGAAACACACAAATAGAGCTGGGTGAAAGCTGAATGTATCAAGACGGCAGAATAGAAGAGCTTGATCATTTGTAAAAACATGCTTAAGCATATGCATGAAGAGAAAGACACCAAACATCATGCTAGAATACTCAAACTATCTTAATATTTCATGTGCCCATTAAAAATGTCTGATTTTGTGTTCAGCATGCGATGAACCCCAGAGGTCTGTTCAGTGGATGAGATACAGCATTAATCCTGTGTTTATTTCCATTTTGAGCGAGGGATGATGTTTATTGAGCTGCACAGTGATGCATCTGGAACACACTTGGGCTTGTTTAAGTCTACAATACACAAATAATCTGATATGAAACTACAAGCTCAGAGACAATGAGATATGCGTCATCAGTAACAGGTCGTTCAACCCAACCCATTAACGAACAGATTTTCCTGAAGACGTCCCACACCACATCTCACATTACAAAAGTTGGGTTGAACTGCTTAATTGATATGCATTACATACACAATGGCTTTATGGTCTGGTTATCTTGATGTTCAGGCAAAAATACGCTGTTTTGTGTTTTGAACGCAGGTTTGGAACAACATGAGGTTGAGTACATTTCAGTTCTTGGTGATCTGAAGAGTTTTTTTTCCACATAAAGATGATTTAATGCACAGCAATTTTAGTGACAAATGCACATATTCTTCTATGTAGGAACTCATGCAAACAGTAATAAGGGATTTTTCCCACCAGCCACTAAAGTTGCCATGTGCATTTCAGGAGCAAATGCCCAAAAATGTCAGCGTGACTTAAACACCACATTGCACATCATCCAGCAAGATGTCAAAAGCTCTTCCTAAAACTGTCTACTCACATATTGTCTGTTTTTAAAACATCTACAGTGGCAAAAATGGAAAAAGAATGGCAGTTTTGGCATGTTTAGAAGGATTAATATTACAAATGCACCTCATATACACACACAGATATCATTTCATAGCATCATTCTTTACGAAAAAAAGATCAGTAAACGAATACAAGGCTTTAACATCACTTTAAACCATTAAAAGCCACTCATACTAATAGGAATTTCTCTGTGCTTTTTCTAATTTCCTGACATTTGCACTCATTACTCATTTTTAATGGAATATAATGGCCGCGGTTGGTGGCGACGGGACCTCGTTCTACCTCTCACGCCGACACAAACAAAACTCTGAGAATAAAAAGGCTTTCCACTGAGATCAATGCTAGCAGAGGAGAGGAGAGACAGGTCTATTTCTTTCCCTCACTCGCTCGCTCTATCTCTTTCTTCTCCTCCTGTTTAAGGGAGCTCCCCAGCCGCCCCCGGTGACAAATGGGGGTGGTTGAGAAGTGGCCGTTTGGTGTCTGGCATCAGCGCAGTCACGGAAGAGCCTTCGAGTCTTCAGGGTGGGGAAGACAGGCCCTCGACCGCAGCCAGCGGAGAGGGGGGTCCTCAGGGGGCCTGCAGGCGAAACGGACCCCCATAAATCAGTCTGTTTGAGCTGTGCTCACCATCCATCTCAGCCCTAACGTCCCAGAGGAGAGAAAGAGAGAGAGAGCAGGCCAGAGAGGAACAGGGAGGTGTTCGAGTGAGCAACCTAAATTCTCAACTTACAGCATGTGTGTCTACATCTGAGCGGTTTAGATACACTTACCGTGGAGGATTTTCATAGATTTCCATACGTGGAAACAAAGTATTTAAAACCAAAACCATGCAAATAATGCAAAACAACATAAATTTAAAAAAATAATAATAACGAATAATAAAAGTTAATAATAACTGTAAATATGCTTGAATGTTCATTTACTTAATTAAAAATGTCCTAATGAGTTCTTGCCTCTGTACATTTTACAAAACTAGGTTGAATAGGTTTGTAAACACACACAAACCTCAATAATTGTGACACACCACTAACTTAGCATAAATAACTGACATTTTAACGTTGCTGCGGTCTTCAGCATTATTTAATTGCAAAATTGTTCAGACTTTTTGTCTTTTGGAGAGTGTTGTTGTTGGCCTAATATCTGTTTTTAAGTAAAGTCCAAGTCATTTACATTATTTGTTTCAGTAAGTTGGTTGCAAACCACGAGACAATATGCAATAAACACACGCCTGTCACACATATCAATATAATTTTTGTACGAATGCATTAAAGATAAAAGATATATCTACTACAGCAAAAATCATAGCATACTCTCCCAAATGTTTACTTTATTGCATTTATTTATTAAACATTACACACTTTTACGGTATGCTTACTAACCATTTATTTCATTACAATTATAGTATAGTAAAATTCTGAAATATTATTACAATTCACAGTAACTCTTTTAAATATGACTTAATTTTAAAATTTGATTTATTGATTTGATCCAAGCTGAATTTTCAGCAACATTACTCCAGTCTTCAGTGTCACATGATCTTTCAGAAGTAATTTTAACATGCTGTTCAAGAAACATTCCTTATTATCATAAATGATGAAAATAGGTGCTTCAAATTTGTGGAAAGCGTGATTCTTTTTTTCAGTATTCTTTGATAAACAATTTCAAAAGAACACTATTTGAAATCATTTGGAACTAGACAAATATCTGTCACTTCTGCTCAAATGGATAAAAATTTTAATTTCTTAGAGGAAAAAAACCCTTTACTGAGTCTCCAGAAGTGTATAATACTCCAGGTTGACAAACTTTATGTACATTGATAAGTGTGACACAGTTACATGAAGGACTGCGAGATGTTAGCGAGCACGTATGTAGTGTCTCCCTGAGGCCGTGACCGTATATGAGCTGACTGATGTTCAAACACACACGCACAGAGACTCTGTACACGCCATAGGCTTTCAGTGTTACCGACGGCAATATGGTGTCTTCAAAAGACACCAGACTCTAGAAGAGGCCAATGCAGCGCTCTTATGCACACACAAACGTGCTCGCCTCACCAGCAAAGTTTTGGTCGAACAATTTTAGGTTGGTCCACCAGGCCACACGGGTGATGCACTCGAGTCCAAATTGTGTCAAGACAGACCTCAGATCTGAGGTGGTGCACACAGCGACAAACACTCTGCAACGGTCCAAGCATTAAAAACACCAGCGAGGGAGAGCGGCGCATTCATGAAAGAGCACAAGAGAGAGAAAAAGACAGATTTCAAGAAGTTGCCATTACATCCCCTGTCTCCCATGGTTGTGAATTTTGTATGCGGCGTTGAGACGCCATAGAAAAGTCATTCCCCAGAGTGGAAAATGTGCCAACAGCAAGCCAGTAAATAACAGTCTCCATTCTTCAAATGAATGCTAATTTCATACTGTATCTCTCTCTCGCTCGCTCTCCTCAACTTTGTTCACATATTGATGTGCTCTGAAATCAACTTCAAATGGTGCCAGCGATATCGCTGAGAAAGGGATCCCTGATTCTTCTTCGTGTCCTTTTTTTCTTCTGCAGCGATGCCCCGAATGTCGGTTTCATTAGCTTGCCGCTAATTAGCCTCCTTCTGCTGATTTGCAAGTCGATGGCGGTGGCTGCAGGACAGGCATCTTTGAGGCTCTCGCCCCTCTGATCTTGGGGGTCCTCCAGTCCCCCTCCCGTCCCGCCAAGCGCCCAGCCTTCTCCACAATTAGTACTAAAGAAATTCATGTTCCTTTTCACAGATGCATTATTCATATTGTCTCTGAACGTAAATAAATCATCACGTTCTAGAGGGCTGAGCTCAACCTCTCCCATTTCTCTGTGACTGCGAGTCTTGGTCGACTTTGGTCGAGTGACCTTCGCCCATTTCCTTCTCAAACGCCTTCACGGCTAGGTCAGTGGACCAATTTGGCGCCTCAAAACACCAACACTGTGCTTCTGATAGACGTCTGGTAACTTAAACTGGTGATTATCTGATTAGTGTTGGTAAATGCAAGGGCTAACAAGGCCGTGATTTCTGGAGGCCATCAGAGTGCAAGTAATCCCAAGGAGAGTAGCGTTGCGTCTTAGCGCTCTGTGATTTCTTTTCTCTGCTGTTGATCAAGCATTTCTGGGAGAAGCGCTAACTGGACAGACATACTGCAGTCATTTCAATGATTTAGTAGCTGTACTTTGTGCTATTATTCATTGGTCTGAAGGGAGGCCAGGTTCGGCCAAGAGGCCTGCATGTTTTATAACCACTGGAGGGCAAAGCTTTCCACCACAGCCCTGCACTTCTGTTAGGAGAGACCAGACTCTTTCACACATGGAGATGTGCTGTAAACACAAACTGAGTTGGTGTTTATTCACACACACATACACACACAACAGTGTGGAGGACACAGTTTGGACTGACGGTTCGAAACTGCCTCATAGCTGATCCTCCCTTTGTCCACTAGAAATAACACTTTTTGCTGTGCATACAGTGCATATCAGAGGAGATACGAGAGTATTTTACAGAGCACCAGGCTGGAAACAGTGCTTGAAAAGAGAAAAACCTACCTGGTCTCATGGCATAAGTACCTGGGTGTACTGAGACATGAAATATGTACCAATAAGTCTGACACCTTTTATACCTTTTCACACAAGTGTACAGTTTTGATTAATAAAACTGTAATTTTCACACAATTACTTGAAGAATATAATGTTATGACTTCAAACCATATGCTGGGATATTTGAAAACTGATGCTTTTAAACGTTAGCATCACACAAATCCAGCTTCATATGGGTTTTCGTAGACGGCAGTTCCCGAATATTTAAATTCTGAACCGCTGCAGTACGTACCTATATCATAAAACATTCCAGGGTTCACATATTGAACATGTGTTTAGCGCCACTCAGTGGACATTTCTCTTTGAAACTGTGGCGAAACGTTCAGTAAGATATATAAAACTATGTACACAGTGGTGCACAGAGACACATATTTTTATGAGACCAGGTTAAAAAACAGGTGGTTAACTGCCATTCCCAAGCTGGTTTGACTGGCTTAAGAGGGGATACCGGATAGCTGAAAACCAACCAAAATCAGAAGGAAAGAATTGACTCCCATTTAAGTAAAAAGTGTCAATTTAAACTGAACTGGCCACACCCACTTTCAAAACTGAAACTTCAAAGCCTGGTTTCACAGACAGGGTATAAACTAAGCCAGGATTAGTCCATAGTTCAATTAGGACAATAATCTTTTTTTTTCCTTAACAGCTGGGTCTGGGACTGTGCTTAAGCCTTGTCTTTTTTTTAACTAATATTTTAAACAAGGTTTCATGTCAGCATTTAAGGATTCTCCCTTTGTTTTTGCTTTACATTTCAATGCTGTTTAACTGTACTTGCTTGCATGCAAACAATACTTTGCAATTCAATTAAAATTCAGGTATTGATTCAATTTAAAAGGCTTTCTTAATTCATTTGGGTCCATCTTAGGCCTGTGCCGTACTGAGACGGTTACGCTCGCATCAACATACAAGGTCGTTGCATAGGGTCTCAGAGCACTACATGAAAACAAATAATGCGCTTAAAATTGTCTTTCAACCAACCGTCTTTGTTGGTTGTGGTGTCCGTGAGCATGTCCATGTCATCAAGGATGCAGGGGTGATAACAGGTAAAGCAATTACCCCACACATATACGATTTGTCCCTGCGACAATGCCCGGTGAATTCTGCTCCCCCTTCAGCAGTCTGTTTGCGAAGTGCGCTATTAAGGATTTTCTATGGACTCATTTGGAGCAACAAATAAGCAAATATGAATATGTGGCTTCATTTTTCTATCCAATTAGAGCAGATATCGGGCGTTTACTACGTTTCGAAGAGTCCTAGGTTCCATTTCGGTTTCCATAACTGCTCTTCAGAGAGAGAGCAATGGCACCATTTTGGGTGATTTGTTGCACAGATTGACTATGTCTTTGTGCAGGACGGGGCTTTGACTCATTGAGTCAGGGGTGACGGGAATGGGGCACCCCGTGGTTTTAGCAAGTCTGCTGAATTGCTAATGAAACAGGAAGGGGTGGGGGGCAAAACTGACGAGGGAAACCAGGACTGAGATAGGCACCTCATCTGAATCATTTAGGCCGGGCCCAATTATAGATCTGATCCGTTAGCGAGAAGGGAAACGGACCATTTTTAAAGGCAACACAAATCAATGAGAGCTGACAGTAATCTGTTTGACAGAAAGACCTGTTAGCGGTTTGAGGGTCATTACCTCTCCGTCGCCCGATGCATTACAGCGATGAAATGCGAAATGGAAACACAAAACAGTGGGAGGCTGCGTGCCATCTGCATCGCGGCCAATGACTGCTTGTTTGTTAGCCCTAGAGCGAGCGGGCATCTCAATTTTACGCCCCTTAAAGAATTTCCTTCTCGTAAACTGCTGAGGTTAGCGCCCTAGACCACCTTGACCCGCCTCTCAACCCGATATTATGTTATTGCACTTCACTCACTCCCTTGTTTGAGTCTCCTGCGAATACACAGCCATTGATAATCATTTGCAGGAGTTTTCAAGAGCTGTCAAAGTTCACAAAGCAGCCTGACTGCTTGGAGGGAGAGCGAGGTGGTAGGATATCGATTCCCGTTGAATCACACACACACACACACACTAGAATTCATAACGCAGCCGGTTACGGATCTCTGAGCTGCCAAAATCAGCAATTGTCAGTAAACACTATTAGCATAGATTTGGGCATCGCTTTCCCTCCCGGCTCGACTGAATACTGCGGTCCATATACAGTATAAAAGCCCATCTGTAGTGGCCTGAATACTGGATCAGGAGATGGTGGAGGGTCTTCTCAGAACCCGACCCAAGGGAGAACGGGTGGGGGGAGGCCTGGCTCGACCAGCCTTTGGCTGCTTGTGTTGTGCAGCAGTATTCCCCCTCCGCTCCTGGTCGCCATCTGCCACGGAGCTGGTGTGAGGAGTGTCAGAAGCGATGTGGGCTCGGCCGGCTGTGTTCGAGGCAGCTGGAGTGATGGCGGCCCGTGTATCGGCAGGGGAGTACATTGATTTCCTGTCGGCACGTTTTTACATCTCATAACACGGACCTCGTTCGCACCTATACACGTCGGAAGCCTTTCGTACACTGTGTCGATGCGCGGTCGGAGGGTATCAGTTCTGATGCTAAAGCCAGCTTAAGCAATGGCACGGCCTGAGGAGAAGATCTCGGTACCCACGGGACCTAATTAGGAAGGCTTAAAAAGCATCTATATTGCTATTAGGTATCGATTTACATCGGGGAACTTTGGCTTCTTTGGTATATTTGACCGTTCTAGACCTTATTCTTGTGCAAATTAACAAATGCATCAAGGAAACGTTGTACATTTAACATAAAGGTGAATCTACCAAGCGTAAAATTAAGATCGTGGCAGACCTGCAAACTAGACAAACGAGTGTTGACAAAAATTGTTGTACAAACACATATAAAGTAATAGCAGATGGTTAACTGGTTAGTTCAGTTTATAGATGCAGAATAGTCATCTTCTGAAAAATAGACGTCACAAACTATGAAAAAGACTTCTAAATTTATTGATCTATTTTAAAACAGAAAGTTTCCTGTTAACATGTAATGGACACAGGCTGACATTTAACAACTACCAATGATCCTTTGTGTTTTTTAAATATAAAATATGATTTTTACATACTCGTTATGCATTTATATTAATGCATTAACTAATGTTAACTAATGGCACCGACCAACCTGACCATAGATGTGAGATTTGAGTGTCTGCATCAGAAATACAGTACAATAAGAAAAACACAAAAGGACTTATATCACGAACATAAAACTTCAGATTAATTTAGTTTTACTTCATCTAGGATTTCATGCAAAGCAAAGCGGTTGACGACAAGGAAACCCACCTTTTTTTTTTTTTTTCAGCTTGGCGCTCTTTTGAAGCGCAATAGTGCAATCTTGCATCGTTTGCTGTAAAACAGAATCCCATTTGCCCTTTGTCAGCACAAAACACTTGGATATGAAGGTTTCACTACTGAGTAAGCAGCGAATCTCAGCACAGCCCCCTGAGATGCAGGAAATGCACAAAGGTCCCTTCCTCTCGCCGCTCCTTCATCAGCACCCCGGTTGCCATACAATCACTTTAGGATTCATCAATTATTCAAATCTAACATGAGCAAAGGCATCGACAGACAACAGCAAAAGTGTTTTTACAGACCAAATACAAAGCACGGCCTGAGATTTTTGGCTTGGCAGTGGCCTCCTAAAATAATGCCCTGCAGAAAAATTTGGTGAAAAATGCACATTTATACAATACTACTACCACTACTATATCTGCATTTCATTCATGCATCTACCTACGTATCAGCTAATACATTTATAGATCTATTAATTGGCTATTTAAATATAAATTCTGTGCTTATTTTGCACAACTGATCAATCCCCACTGGACCTTTTGCTAAATATACTCTGACGTCCTGCTTCTAGTGTAAATTGTACTTCTAAATTATCCATTTCCTATTTTGTATCCTTACTTTATTATCCTATTGCATGTTGCATTTCTTAAATTCACCTGCAGATGGTCGTTACCTCCTTTCCAGAGGCCTGTTTCATAAAACAAGTTTACCAAATAAGCCAGATTTATTTCAGTTAGTCTTATTGCCAGTTAATTTGGTTCAAAATGCAATTTTAATATTTGTTTAATAAAACAGGCCCCAAATCATCTGGCTTTCCTTACAATGAAAACAAAAAACAAAGATAGAAAGACAAGAAATAAGGAACTTGAATAATGGTTATATACCACACCATGCGCACAAAAGACTAGTGGAATGGGCCTCAGGTACTGTGTTTTTCATTGTAGCTGACACACCAGCTGAAGCATTGCATCTTAACATTTTACTTGTCCTTCTGTTAGCGTCCACATTACCTTGAAAACGGTGTAAATTGATGTGACAATTAGACCAGCGCTTTGCTGTACCCAAAGGAAGCCACACATATATAATGAGCGGGTTTTAGGGATGAGTTTCAGCAGAAGTTGTCACAGTATGCAGAATGGTCTAATTATCTCTAGCATGCCCGGCTGCAGGTGTGTGATGACTGGTTAATAGGGTCCGTTAGTGATCGCTGCCGTGGGTTTTGAGGGCTTTTGGGTCACCGAAGTGACGCAGAAGATGCGTGCCTATGTTCTGAGTAATTGCTCACCTGTCTGAAACTACACCAGCCATGCTTTCCTCTAAAAATGCATTCCTGCAAGTCACGCACAAACGGTGTTAAACGTCCAGAAAGCAAATCGATTAGACTGGAAAACTACGCATACACAATAATGCACAAGGACTGATCTGCCAAAAATTTGTCATCTGTCCTTTTTAAGAAGTGCTGCTATGAAGTGAAGCCGGAAACCGGTTTGTCTGGTATTTCCTTTTTCTTTCAACACGCTGACACAGCCATGCACAGATCAACAGCGCCACCTCCTGGACAGTAACAGAAAACCTTATAAAGGACAATACTGAGAGATTAAGAAAAAAAAAGCATGTTCCTAGGACTCCCTGCAAAGTTTGTTTAAAACTGAGGAGGGAAAAAACTGTAATGAGCGAGTAATGCATGTTCTGATTTTGCCAAGTTCGATGTGTCCCTAGGTCAGCATATTTTGTTGACCCTGAAATAACATTTTAATGCAAAATATAGTCTTGACCATATCTCTACACCTAAAACTAACCTTAATCATGAGTAATGCCTAAAATCAGAGGAAGTGATAGATGACTGACACTGATGTACAAGTACCAAACACTGATTGTTAGCCCGATTAATCACAATGTTGTCCAAGGGTCAACAAAGATGCTGACACAGGCACATCTTGCACTTGGTAAAATCAGTTTAGCGAGCGAGTAACCTAGGGGCAGGTCATGTTTGCTTGGATTAGGATCACAAAAAGTGACGAAATTTGCAATAGGTTATTATTACTTAAATTATAGTACATAGATTGACTCACAAACTAAACATCCACAGATTCAGTTTCTGAAAGCGTGCAAATCTAGAGACAAGTACATTGTGTGAGGTAAAAAAATACACACACAGGCTTACTTTATGCAGTGTTGTTTCTCTAATAAACTGATATTTGTGTGCATTACCACTACTAATAATTTAGCTGCCTTTCATTCATGCATCCATTTCCCATCTAATACATTCATAGATCCATTTATGTTTAATTTTATGTATGTCAATGTAACAATACCCTGACCATATTTCTTTACTTCCATTCACAATATATGGCTATTTTGCCCAACTGATGAATTCTGGATAATATTCAGTACTCTGTATTCCTGCTTATTTTTGCCTATTATTTATTTTATTAATTCTGAAACTTTCCCATTTCGTGTTTTGTGTCCTTACTTTATTTTTATCCTACTACATCTTTTTTTCCCCCTCAAATTTAGCTGCAAGTGGTTGTTTCTTATTTCCAGATCCGTTGACTTTCCTTAAATTATAACCAGCAAAGACCCATATTTATGGCTAAAAGAAAGAAATATCTTGTGCGCAAAACTCTACTGGAAATACACAATGAAGAGAAACCAAAGACAACATAACAGGTACATTGTGACGACCCATGTGTAATGTGCTTGTGAGTTGAATTGAATAACTGCTTGCCCGCCAACTGATTGTTCCTGGATGGGATCGAGGACACCTGCTGTTGGTTTCCAGTCTTGCATTTAAAAAAAACAGTTTGACAACTGGCCTAGTGTGCACAGCACTCCGGACTCAGGACCATTACCTTATAATCTGCAGAGAATAATGAACAAACACTGAATGTTCAGCCGGCATCCTGGAGTGGTGAGTGCCCGTTTTCTGTCCCTTCTAAGTGCTCGAAGTGCTCGTGGTTCGTGAGGGGTGGGTGCAGAATCAGTGCGGTCACCCCGGGAGGAGAGGGTCTGTGCTTTGGGAGCCAATCGGTCACAGCGAGTCTAGAGAGCAAAGGAAAGAGAGCAGAGTCAATGTCAATCACCATGTGGAGAGGTTTCTCCCCTTCTGGTCCGCTTGGCTGGTTTATATTGGGGCCATGACTGATTGGTCCGAGGTGAGTGGCGTGTGAATATATGTATTCTAATTCTACACTTCAACGAACAATAATTTAATATTTTTTAATGAATAGGACAACAGTGTGTAGGGTTTGTTTCTGGAGTCAAAACTAACAGATTTTTTTTTAACCCCATTGGAACATAATGTCATGAATCAGAGGGAAGACGGCGGATCCATATGCAGACTTTTATTAAAACTCACTGTACAGGCAAGCAGGGTTGATGAACAGCGAACAGAGACATCAGAGGCAAAGACAAGAGAATAATCCAATAACGTAGCAGAGGTCGGGCAAACAGTATCCAGAGGGGCATAGACAAGAGAGAATATCCAAGGCAGGCAGGGTCGAGAACGATAAATCAGAACAGTGTAGCAAAAATCTTGGTTAGTGACTCGGATAATGCAGCCATCGTGTACGGTGACTCTGGTGTAGCAGCCATTTTTGAGAAGCGACTCTGACTGAGGCATAGCGTCCATCTTGGGCGCTGACACGGGCTGTGTCACAATAAACAATGTAGTTTTGTCATCAGTTTAGTGATAAAATGATCAAAAAGGCGATTAAAGCCGCAAACTGCATCCAGGAACATATGCATGACACTATAGAACATCTATCAAATGCATGAAAATATTCTGAAATGTTAGATCACAATAAGGCACTGAATTATATTTTGTTTTTCAGTAATTTAATTCACAAGTAATTGTGACTTTCACCTCAGTCAAACAAGGAGTGTGGGATTACAAATTTAAAAATCTGTTTTAGATTTACTGATCTTGTGTCTACTGAAAAGCTTAAGTGAAATACATTGTATTTAGCACTTGTGGTAAAGAGGATGACATCAGATGAACGACTTTATTAAACAAAGTCTGTGGCAAGAGGTTCCTGTCAGTTACTCTTCCAAATCAATTGAACCAGTTTAATGAGACTCATCTTTTGTTTGTAACAGCTTTTGGTACCTCTGCCGCAGTATTTAAATAGTTATGCTGATTAGATTAGGACTAGTGTGGGGAAGGTTGTTATATCTGAACACATCATTTGCCAGCTTTAAACTCTTCACCTATGTGCTTTGTCTTCATTCACCTCCTTAAAAGGTACTACTACAATGTATCTAAAACTACAATGTATCAGCCTTAGAAGCAGATGGAACTTGCTGCTTTGACAAAGGGATAGACTGGCAATTAATCCATGGAGTTTCCCACCTTTGGCTCACCTGTGGTTAGGATCCAGCTCCCATTCACCGTCAAGTCAAGTCAAGTCAAGTCACTTTTAATTGCAAAGCACTGAAAATGATCAAATAGGAGAACAGAGTGATGGTAATGTATAATGACCAGATTAAACTATTTATTTATCAAAAGCAGAGACGGTCTCTGTAATCAAAATGACGATAATCACTAGAAATCAGGTGTCCCCAACTAAGCAAGCCAGAGGCGGCAACAGCAGCAAGGAACCAAAACCTTGGGAGAACCAGGCTTAGTTGGGTCCAGTTCCCCTCTGGCCGGACGCCCAGCACCTAATTTCCAATTCGGTTTTAAACACATGTTAGATTGTGTAAGGACTTATAGTGTGTGTGTGTGTGTGTGTGTGTGTGTGTGCATCTGGATCCAGCGATCTGTCCACGGAGCTCATCTAGGTGTTCTGGTTTCCGGTGAGGATCATCTCTTTGTGCTGATACACCATCTAATCTGGATACGGGCTGAGGAACACAATAAGAGAGAGACAGACTAATATTAGCGTAGATGCCATTCTTTTACATCGTACATCGTGTGTTAAGGGGAGTGTTCCCGGTTCTGGCTGATCTAATTAATGCAGCCTATCAATCCTTTAACGGATTTGATTGATAAATGTGTATCAGTGTGTTATGTGTAAGCCAGAGTAAAGAGATGTGTCTTTA
>JAUMHI010000046.1:1305567-1347922 GCA_032359435.1 Enteromius unitaeniatus
GATATCTTGCTCTGACAGATCTTAAAACACGTCAGTGTCATTGTTCTGTGTTAAGATGCACACCTGGAATATTTTCTTATAAGGCATTTTTGGACAAGTTGCTTAAATATCTTAACTTAACTAATGCCTAATCCTGGCTTAACCTAAGCCCTGTTTGTGAAACCGGGCCTACAAGTTTTAAAAGTTATGTTTAGGGGTGGTCCATACAGCACATTTGTGTATCTTAAAACATGAGATGCATGGCAGGGAAGTCAAGTCAAATTTTGTATTTTCTTTTTTTTGTTCATTAAGCATAAAGCAAATATTTTCATAGTATAACCTCAATTATTGTAATGTGTTGCTTTGTTTCTGGTGATTACCTTATATTTGCTGTTTTGTAGCTATATTTACATTTGAATAATTAAAAAAAATACATTTGATATTGAAATACATTATATAATTAAAACATTGGATTGTGACATTATTATTATTTTTTTTTAAGTAATCATAATTATATTAAAGAATTTACTAAAAGTGCACAAGTAAGTTTGATATTCATAGTCTGTAAACTCAATAATTAATAAGAGAACAATTTAAATCAACTGCATTGCAATATTGTTTTAAAAGAATTTTTTTAAAAGTGCTTTATAACTAAATGAATTTAATTGGACCAGGATATTGATTTGTAATCATTTTAAAAATTACTCATAGTTATACAAGTCATTTTTTTTTTAAATTTTCAAAGTCAGTAAATTTATTAATTTTAATTTAATAACTTATTAAAAGTCAAATCTGATTGTGAAATCCTGAACTGAATCACGAGGTGCCTGTAGGTTCTCACCCCAGTATTTACGGTCTCTATGGGTCTTTTCCAGGTTTAACAAGATGAACTCAGATAGAGAGTCAGCCAACACTTATCTAAATAACTGTCCAATCAGATCCGAGGCGCGTGTGAGCGGACAAGTCGGTTGGACGTTCTCACTTCTGTGTACACGTAGGTGTCCGGAATAGACACGGGACCCCCAGCCTGCTTGGCTTGAAGCACTGTTGGGAAGAGCTTTTATTTTGGGTGCAGAGTGTCGACTTTCGACAGGGGTGGGGTCAGGGAGTCTCTCAAATATCCATCAGTTCTCACCGTTACCATGTTTTTTTGACTCCACCCCACCCGTCTCCTCCACAGATGTCCATGACCCTGCTTTTGACTGTCATCTTCTCCTTTCATCTCTTGTACTCCCGGCTGTCTTGAAATAATATCCTGCCTTTTCTTCCTGCCTGTTGTTTCTGTCGGCCCCCTCGCACACCCCCTCTTGCCTCTCTGTTATAAATATCAAGAGTAAGTTTGGTTAGATGGTTTAGAGTTTCCTTTGGTGAGGTCGCCAGCTTTGGCCTCTGGTCTCCAGTCATAAACAGGCAGAGTTTGGCCTCTTCTGACCGCAGGAGAATCGCTGCTCACGCCGACCTGGACTCGAAGTAGTAGTTCGCCCAAAACTGAGAATGTACTTATCTTCAGGCTATCCAAGATGTAGATGAGTTTGGAGAAATCTAGCATTACATAAGATACCGTACACGGCAGTGAATGGGTGCCGCCAGAATGAGAGCGATAATCCACACCAATCCAGTCCATCAGTGAATGTCTTGTAAAGCCACTGTAAACTTGAAATAGTTGCTACTGACTCCTCAATCCATAAAAATGCTTTGTCAGGAGAGAAATCTGCACAAATCAAGCACCGGTTACATGAGAAAACAGCTGGTGGATTTTGATGTGATGGACTTTTCCACTATAATAATATTTTAGTTAGAAGAGATGCTTTAACATTAAAATCTCTTGATGACACTTTTGTTTCTTACAAACCTGCAGCTTTTCACTTCACCAGATGTTAACTGATGGACTGGAGTGGTGTGGAGTACTTGTGCATTGTGATGTTTTTCTCAGCTGTTTGGACTCAAAATGTAACGCATTAAAACCTATTTTTATCTACTTATTTTGGGAGGACTGTCTTTTAATGTTGATCCAGGATCATGTTTTACTTCACTAAAATCACAGCGACCCTGATCCTTAACCCATAATGTCATCTAATGATTTTTGATCTAGATAAGCCTTTCAAGATGCAATATTGTTACATCTTACTGGGTGCCTTCTGTAACTCAAGCTTAAAATGTATCATAATCATTATGTTTTGCTCAGGAAAAAAGAAACATTCTAATTTATGGGGAAAAATGTAAACATGCTGTAAACTTTTTAGGTAACACTTTATTTTAAGTGGTCTTTTTATACATCTTACATGTGCTTACTATTATAATAACAATACATTATGCATAATTATATGCAAGTAACTCTAAACCAAACCCTAAATGTAGCCGTATAGTAAGTACATATAGTTCATTAATATTACTCAGTACTTAAATGTATAATTACACCGTAACAAGGACACCATCAAATAAAATGTAATCAACTTTTATTGTTTTGATGCTTAAAAATCCCTTTTGTCTGTAATTTATATACAACCAGCCACTTAGTTTGTAAAAGGGGATGCCTCAAAGAGGATAGGCCAAGATGATGTTGCTTAGAAAGCAATTTGTGACCACAAAACCGGTCTTATGGGTCAATCTTTTGAAATTGAGATTCTGGAAAGCTGGATAAATAAGCTTTCCACTGATGCATGATGTGTTAGGACAGGACAAAGATGCAGCTATCTGAAAATCTGGAATCTAAGGGTGCAAAAATAAAATAATCTAAATATTGAGGAGATATAGATGTATATGAAGGAAGTTCTTAGCAATGCAGATTACTCATCAAAAATGAGTTTTGGGCATAAAAGAAAAAACGGATGATTCTGACCCATACAATGTTTTGTTGGCTATTGCTACAAATATACCTGTGTAACTGGTGATGCTCCAGGCTCACATTCGATTATGCTGCTCGTGCACAAATGGAGCTTTTACAATAAGCGTGAGTGTATGATGGGAGGAGTTTTCACTGGAGATCTTGCGGTTGGACTGTAGTGCTTACACGCTTTCTGGTATTTTTAAATATAGGTGGGTGGTATCGTTGCAGAGAAATGAACACCAGTCATTGTGAGGCTGAGAGCGCTACATTCCTCTCTCGCCGTGTAACAGTTCAGCCCACACGCCCCCTGCCTGTCCTCCCTCTCTCCCTCTCTCTCTCTCTCTCTCTCTTCTATAATGTTTCTTTGGCAGCTCTCTCTGATGGAATGTGTGGAATTCTTTGTTCAGAGAGACTTGGAAACTACCTCTTAAATGAATAATATGATGAAAACCGAGACTCTGTAGAACACTTTATACTGCTTTGTGTTCTCTGTTCAGAGTCACACCTGGCCTCTATTCAAGCATTGTGCATTCAGATTACATTTCATATCGATTTCTTCAGTTGCTTTTTATAAACCTTTCTCTGAGTTTAAGAAATAAGTGACTCCTTTTATTGAATCACCTTAATTGCTATAGTTTCTGACATTTTTTTCTTTTTCAGCAAGAATGGAATTAAATTGATCAAAAGTGACTTAAGACATTTATAATGTTACAAAAGATTTCCGTTTCAAATCAATTCCGTTCTTTTGAACTTTCTATTCATCAAAGAAACCTGGAAATTGAATTACATCTGTTTTTTTTGTCAGAAGAACAAAAAATAATGAACAACCCTGAACTTTTGAATGGCACTGTATATGTTGATTCATGTTTTATTGTATTCTGATTATTATTTACACAGAAATAAACAACTTTTGATGTGCAACACATGAGTTGTTTTAAAACCAAGATTTCTGACACTCAGTAACTCTTAAGTAGTGGAAGATTCCACGATCGCTCTTGTTTATGGCTGATTTTAGATGTTCAAGGTGAGCTTGTCTGCTTTGGTAATAGAGTGGATTAAGTTGAATTTGGCTTCACACCCCTGTTACTATGAAGTAAACAGTCTCAGACCCTCCCTGACACGTCATAAATCCTGACTCAACACTGACACACACTGGAGAGAGTGGAACTGTTGCTTTGACACAGAACACTTACAGCCAGCTTGCGGTGGAACAAAACCACATCACCAACATTCACTTTATTTTTTTGCTTTTACAAATCAGGCAACTCCCAAAACAGGATAGCCATGTGGTGCACAGGATATCCTGTCTCTGCACTTAAACCTCTGTGCCTATTGTTCCAGACTAAAACACAGGAGGGTGTTAAAGCCTTCATAAAACACCCTTCTCGTGCTCTTAGTTTATTTGATTTTTCTACTATCAATTTCTAGCAAAATGTAAAAATATTTGACTGTGGTGTAATCTGTTTGGTATGGTGGAAGGTTCATTTGTGCATCACTATTGACGCGTCTCTGACCCTGTGAAACACACCTGTGATGTATTTTGCCCATCAGTCGTGAAGCAGCGTTACTCATCCTCACTGCTGTGTGTGATGAAGTGGTTGAGGTATGTGTGGCACTGACAGTAAATGTGCTCTGTAGGGTTGTAATGATTGTGGTGGGCACACAGCACCAGGTGCAGATCCTCTGGAGCCCTGAAGAGTTTATTTTCAGTACGTTTGCACTGACTTGCGCTCTGATCTCCTTGCTTTAAATAGACGGGCTATATGTTGCCATGCGGTTAAACGGCCAGGGTTAACCGTGGGTCTTGTTAGACATTCTCCATGTTTGCGTGTACTGTGTAAGTCTCTCACACTAGTCCTTCCGTACATATTTTACATGCACTTTCTAATTGACCACACCTAATATGCCAGATTATGTTAGTGTGTCCGATTTAGACGAAGATGTGGGCATTGGAGGCCCACCACAGTCCTGCTGACATCAGCACACAGGCAGCCGTTTCCCAGGAAGAGGCTTCTGGGAGTAAAACATATCAACATATCCGACTGCCATTTAAGGAGCACTTGCTGCGTCCACTGACTTCCTCACATATTTCTCCTGATGATGTGAAAGTATCAATGATGTCAGAGAAAGTTTGGACGCTCTCAACTTATGTTTCTCATCTCACTTCTAAAAACGTCTGATAATTAATTAATTAGTTGCGTTAAGTAACCAGTAACACTTAACACTTGCAATCGGGCTCATTAGTTATTAACATTAGCAATCATTAACTAAGCATGAACTATAGTTGTGGTTGTTAATGCATTGTGAACTAACATGAATAAACAATGAACAACTGTAGCAAACATTAAATAGTGTAATAAATCGCTGTTTATTCATGCTAGCTAATACATTAACTGATGTTAACAAATGGCACCTTATTGTAAAGTGTTACCAATTAACTTAATCAAAGTAAATAAATGAACTCCTCTGCAGTTTTCAGTCCAGGAGAACGTTGCATGTGTTTAAAGTTGTTAGGGCAGGACAGGGTTAATGAATGGCGTCTGCTGTGTGTGTGCCTCCCCTTCACCCCTCTCTCCTCACACACACACACACACACACACACTCACACTCAGGTGTGAAGGAATACTGGGATACGTTCTGGAATACTCTCTTGATTCAGTGAGTACATTTTCTGCTCCTCGTTCGCTGTAGGCTGCATTAATGCATTGCATGTTCGTGACCCCTGGTTAACTTCTAAACCAGGATAGTAGCAGACTGTACTCGATTTCACTGCTAAAAATAGAGTGAATCCAAGAAATAGATGTTTGAAATTGAAAATCAGTTTGAAATGAACCGAAATTCTAACCATGTTAATGTTTTATGCCGGCTATGAATGTCCTTGAGTGCTGGTTTACTGGTTTACTGTTTGTTCTTTTGAATGAATCAAATCAGTCATTATCGAAATGAGTGCAACTAGTACAATTTAAAAAAATATATATTTTTGGTCACATTTTGGTAGTCTACATGTAAACTAATGTTCATTCATTTGCAGCTATATGACTACTAACTCTCAGAGTAGACTGTTAGGGTAGGTTTAGGGTTAGTAGAATAAGCTGACATGTGACCCTGGACAACAAAACCAGTCATAAGTGTTAGTTTTCCGAAATTAAGCTTTATACACGATCTGAAAGCTGAATAAATAAGCTTCCCATTGTAGGATTTGGATGATGGATAGGGCAATATTTGACTGAGATACAGCTATATGAAAATCTGGAATCTGAGGGTACAGAAAAATCACCTTTAAAGTGGTCAAAAAGAAGATCTTTTCAATTCATATTACTAATCCAGATATAAGTTTGAATATATTTTCGATAAGAAATTGACTAAATACCTTCATGGAACATCATCTTTACTTACTATCCTAAGAATTTTTGGCAAAAAAGAAAAATCAATAATTTTGCCCCATACTATGTATTTTTGGCTATTGCTACAAATACACCCCAGTGACTTAAGACTGGTTTTGTGGGCCAGGGTCACATATACTTGCAAAGTTTCTGATCAAACTGGACTGGACTCTTCAAAATAAAGTGTTAGTAGATATTAGTCTAATACTCTAATGACTGCTCGTTGACATGTAGTTGCAAAGTTACTTCCTGCTACTAGAATGTCTAAAGTGGACTATCTAAATAAAGTGACCCAATTATATGAATAATATAATAAATAAAATGTTCCCCCAAAACAGTTTTGTGTGAGCTGTGTGTTTTTGTGGTAACATTTTATTCATTTTTTTGTAATTCTACATATGAGCTTTGTTGTATTCAGCATCCATGTAACAGTAGCAAGCATGCAAAAAAGCGAAAGAGACAATCTTTTATTAATATATTTCTGTGTTTTGCATGAACGTCTGTTAACTAACACTGGCAGGATCTCAGAGACTCTCAGTTTTAAAGAGCGACATGTTTCATACGCTCATCTGTGATCTTTCTAGGTGTTAATTTCCCCTCTCGTCATAGTTGATCTGCACCCATCACGTTTTTAATAGCCGTCTGCTGTGAAGTTGGTTTTAATACGTCGACTCGTAAACTTTGAGGAAGAGTTCCAGTAGCTCGGGTGTCCAGCGTCACGCAGCTCTGTAACACAGAAGATCTCTGCCTGTACACTATGTGCAGGCTATTATTGAACGTGCGGATGGATGGGTAGATGAATAGGTGCGTGAGGTAAGAGCTTTATCAGGCTGTTTTAGACTTCTGCGTGTCTGTAATTCTGTCTGACTGTCTGAGTTTTGTTGGCAACTCAGTGAAGGGTGTAGTAGTTTTATGTAAAGGACAGACTGGATTCAGTAATACAAGGTAATCTGTAATGACAAAGGTATCGGTAAATACAACTCCAAAATGTTTTAAACAGTACATTTTGGGATAATACTGTGAATGAAATACTGTACAAATAAAGGATACTTGAATATGATGCAAATGTTAAAAATGCATTTCAAATGGTTAATAGTGTCAGTGCACAAAGTACTATTACTGAAATCTAACAAAGATGATTGAAGAACTTTTTCATTTTTTTTAAGTCAAGTTTCACATTTAATTCAATGCATTCATTGCTGCTGCTTTGTACTTATTTGTAAAAGTTACCAGAAATTTCTAAAGTAGAAATAGTTTTTTCAATGTAATAATTAATATAGTAGTCTTTTATTATACCATAAAAAAAAAAATACTAATTACTTTACAAAATGCTATTTTTATTGTAGGAGTCTCCTACAATAGGAAAACAATAATACAGTCTCTTGTGATTGGTCTACCACGTACAGCAGTCGTCAGTAAAAGGATGTGTTTGTGGGCGGGGTCAAGCTGTTAATGGCCGGCCAATGTAAAACATAGGCAGGAATTATGCAAATATGTTACACTATGACTTGTAACAGCTATAGACATTTTTTTTCAGTGTAGTCAACAAAGTCCCATTTTAAGGATGTTTAAGTCCCATTTAAAGACATTCTAAAATATTTAGTGCTGTGAATTAATCGCAACAAATTGCTTGCAAAATAAAAGTTATTGTTTACATGATATATGTATGTTTACGTTGCATATTTATTATGTATATGTAAATATACACACACAGCCTACAGTATATATTTTGAAAAATATTTACAAGTTTATACTCGTATTCTTATAGAAATATATTTAATATATAAACATATATTTTTTAATGTATACATGCATGTGTTTGTATTTATATACACATAATAAATATACACAGTACACAAGCATATATTATGTTAACAAAGTCTTATTTTTAATGTGATTAATCACAATTAATCATTTTCACAGCACTAAAAATGCAGACTGGACTGTATTAGTTTTCTGCATGATGTTGGATATATTTAAACGTGCATATGTTGTTCTACATCTCATCCCTAGTAGTGAAGTCAAAGTTTCTCACATTGATGGGTCTGTTCCTGAGGGACAGATTGTGTTCATAGTTCAACTCTTACCGCAGAACCAGAAGAGTGCGGTGACATAAGCTCAGCATGACGGGTATGTTGACAGGGTGTCTGCGCTCCGTCACAACAGGCTTTACCTGCAAGATAACACAATGCAGAGACAATGACCCAACTTAGATAAATAAAAGAACGTTGTGCTGAAGTTACGGCTATTATATGGTGTGATACAAAAACTGAACTCCCTAAAACCCCTCCAAACTGGTTTTCTGTGAGAAAAGCCCCTATGAGAGGGTTTTTGGATCTGGCGCTGCAGCTGCATCAGGACTGGCATAGCTGCCGCTGAAGGGCTGTATTTAGTAACATGATTGAGGATGCTTAGAAAGGCTGGAATGCCCGACTGACTCACACAAGCAAACATCATATCTGTGACTGGAGACACTCTCTCTCTCTCTCTCTCTGCTAGAGAGGAAGATCATGCTAATGCTTTTAAAGCCTGTTGTCCATTGTTCTCAGAGACTTCCCCCTTTGATGATGTGTCTGCATCAGGGTTTTTATTGCTTAAAGCTATTATAGTTTTTGCGTTCCATTCAAACATGCTAAATAAATACTTTTGGTGGTATTTATGTGATAAAATTTGAAATAAATGCTGTTTTAAAACGTTAGATAATAATTAGAAAATCAGCATATAGAATGATTTTTGATGTGAATCTGATGATGTTAAAAATTCAGCTTTGCATCACAGAAATAGATTATTCACAGAAAACATTACTTACCTTGATTAAATAAATGTTGCCAGGGTGAGTATAAGAAACGTACCAACACCAAATTTTTTGAATGATTTTGTGTTTTTTTTTTCCGTCTTTTGAAACTAATTAGTTAACATCCATTACACAAAACTCCCTCTTATCTTATAAAGCAGGAAATCAAACTTTTATATAATATGTTAGAATCAGAGAGAGACCAGCAAAGGTTATGACATTTTTTTTTTTTTTTTTTTATGAAAACATGACTAACTTTAAGAGTTTTATTCTTTCTTGCCATTAATTTAAGATTTGTTTTTTTTTCTTTCTGCACAGACGCCTTGCTAGCAGATCTCGAGTCTTCCACCGCCCATATCTCCAAGTGCCCAGTGTTTCTTCCTGAGGAGACACCATATTCCTTCCCCACCGGAGGACACCTTTTTCAGGATGACTCCCCTCCTCCGCCCCTGCCCCCTCCACCCACATCTGAGGCCCTGAACGGATCGCTGTCCCCGCGGCCGGACTCCCAGCACTCCTCGCAACAGGTTCAGCACAACCTATCTTAGGACTTTCCAAAATAAGATAGTCAATATTCATTCTAGTCAACACCTCAGTGTGTCTTGTTATTGCTAATGTGTGCACATATTTTCACACATCAGTTCACAACTGTTTTTACCCAGGTTTTACATTGGGCATTCACTTTTGGAATCATTATATAACTTAATATAACCATTCAGTTACTAACAAATTATTTTAATTAATTACTTGTTATTAAGTCAAGGATTCCCAAAGTTGTTTGTCAGACGAGCATCTTTGACCTGAAATATTTGTTTGAAGTTCCCCTTTTAAAGATTTTAAATGAATGTTTCAACAATTTAACAACATGTGTTTACAGTTCTCTAATGACTATTGATTTTCTGGTTAATAGTCACTTGATGTGCAGGTATACAAGGTATATGTATTTTGTAGTAATTATTTCTTTTTGACTTTTGTTTGCATGTCATTTATTTTTACTCTTTTAAATTAAAATGATTTATTTTTCATAGTCTGCCTTATACGTACAAATAAAATGTTAAATATATTAATAGTACGAAATTTTGGACTGTGCCACGTCAGTTGAGAATCAGCAATTTTATTACATTTTCAATATAGATTTGCATTAAAAAAATTATGCATTTTGTGTCTTCTTGTGTTGAAATTCAGTCTCTGGGCTCTGCTCATAAAAGCACGTTGTCTCGGGACAGTAGTCCACGAGCCTCGCATACAGAAGACGACCACGTTTACAGGTGAGTTACAGTATCACTGGTGGCGGCACTTTTGTTTTGAATATTATCAGTACTAAATGGCACACTTCTATTGGTCCAGTTTTCCTAACAAGCAGAAGCACTCAGACTCATCGGCTGCAGCCATGACTTCTGCCCTGGGCAGTAACCTGTCTGAACTGGACCGCCTTCTTCTGGAACTCAACGCTGTACAGCAAAATGCCCCATCTTACTCCACTACAGGTAAAGATGAAGGCTTGAAAATAGTTCACCCAAAAATTAAAATACTGTCATTATTTACCCAACCTCAACTAGTTCCAAACCTGTATGAATTTCTTTGTTCTGCTGAACACAAAGGAAGATATTTTGAAGAAAGCTTGTAACCAGGTTTTATTTGATTACTGAAATGAATTGTATACTGTGTACAAAAGCCTTGGTTGGTAAAGTTGGTAATGACAACTTCAAGACACCTCCTGTAGGAGAAACTAGTGGAATGCCTTGCTCAGCTGTGATTTTGGCCTATTCTAGTGTTCAAATCTCAAAGCTTCTGTGGGCCTCTTCTATGAACTTTAGTTCTCATTTTCTACTGGATTTAAGTCAGGTCATTGACTGGGCATCTTAGCAGCTTTATTTTCTGTTTCTGAAATCAACTGGTAGTTTCATTGTCTTGCAGAAATGTCTAGCCTTGTTTCAACTTTATCATCTTGGGTGATCGAACTGAACCAGCTAATATTCATTTGCACTGACAAGGCCAGGATTGCTGTCTAATGACTGGCTTTCCATGTCTTTTGCACCTCCCTTTCTTCATGTGTTCAATACTTTTTACCCGTGTCAATCCATTTTTAATTTATTTTCTGAACTTATTTGTTTTGTTTTCTTTGTGTGCATGGATTACTTGACTTGTTAGCAACATTTGGTGACAATTTTATGCCAACAGCACCTTTTAGAAATATATTTACTAAAAAAAATGGTGACATGTTCAATACTTATTTTACCCCTGTACTGCTTCATGGACACAAAACAAGTAATCATACTTTGAAACTTCCTCTTTGCAGAAGATGTCGCGCCTCCATTGCCACCCTGCAGTGTTGCCCACTATATCCAGGAAAATGGAGCCCACCCAGGAATCACACTGATACCGGCAGATCAGGACAAGCCTCAGAGGAATGGAATGAAGGGGACAGAAGAAGGTCGTCCCACTGTGGAAAGTCTTCTGAATCAGTTGGAGAGCTCTGTGCCTTCCCCAACGTAAGATCACTCTCATCTGTAGATTGAGAAACATGGATTTGCATTGTGGATTTTAATGGAGTGCTGTAATTTACGTAAACAGGCCAAGCCCTTGTGCTCTGACGAGTGAACTGACAGATGGGCAGGTGGACACACCTTCTGAGCAGCAGGGCAGAATATCAGCTACCTCTGCTACACGAGAACTGGATGAGCTCATGGCCTGCCTGTCAGATTTTAAGGTGCAGAGCAATGTGAGTGTGTGTGTGTGTGTGTGTGTGTGTGTGTGTGTTTGACACTTACATGACAGTGAGTAAGTGAGTGGAAGAGACGTTGTGTCTGGGAATGTGTGCTGAACTATGTTGTTTGGGTGATCTATTTTCAGGACTTACTGCTAGACAATCTGGGCTGCGTTTCCCAAAAACGTCGTAAGCAGATCATTGAGACCATTGGTGCCAATGGCGTCTACAATCTTCTTGGGCTTACGGCGCTGTTGGGAAACACTACCCTGGCTTCGTCTTCATCTGACCATAACAATCAGTTGATTTGCAAATCGTTTCCTGCTTGTCTATGAATTCTAGCTTTAATTTCATCTCCTTACTTCAACATTGCATCCAGAATCTGTTTTGTTTTTTTTCCTCTGCTGTTCTGTGCATCTCATTGAAGCTTTTTCTTCATTATTTCTCTTTCTCTGCCTCCCTTAATCTGTCAATTTCTTCTGTTTCTCCTCTTTCTTCCCCTGTCCCTCCTTTATGTCCTCCAGCCAAGTTCTTTGGGCTCCCTGAACTCTGAGCCAATGTTTGAGCAAACTACTACCATTGCTGAAATCCACCCTCCTCCTATGACTGCTGTGTCCAAATCTCTGTCCCCTAACCTCCCAGCGGAACCAAGACGATATTCTCCAGGTCTCTCCTCTCCTTTAAGCTTTGAACTGCACATTGTGGAGGATTCTGGTGAACCGGGGGCTGTGCCTCCACCATCCAGTGTTGTCCCAAAGCCTTCCTCTCGACTGTCTCCACCTGTTGCATCTAGTCCTCATTTTTCTCCAGGACCTGACCTGGACTTAGATTCTTCCATTGATGTCTCTGCTTCCCTGCTGTCCTCCCAGGTGGAATCTCTAGTGGTTCTGTCTCAGACTATAACCAACTCTACCACACCCGGAAGTGGAGACCTTTGTAGTCTCAGGGAGGAAAGTCCTTCCCTGACGACCTCTGGGCTGAAGGCCTATTCACCTATCACCAAGAGTCCTAGTCCAACAAGTGCCCCAGTGGTCAGCAGAATCGGTAAAAGAGTTAGCCCATTGATGACACCAGCATCTATTGATCTCTATCTCTCCAACTCTGAAGCAAAACCTATAAGTCCAATACCATCTCTTTCCAGATCTCCACTTCCTGCTGTCTCTAAATCACCATCTCTGTTTCTTCCCAAAGCCATATCACCCCCTCTAATAATATCTTCCTCGTCTGTAGGGGTTCACAAGACACCAAGCCCAAACCCATTATCAGGACAGTCTCCCACTGGACTTCAGCCACAAACTTATGAGCCATCTCTTGATGATGCCTTAGATAAACTCCTTGCCATGAGCTTCAACAGGCCTGAGAATGAGCTAGTCACTGCATCAGCGGCTTCACGGCTTGCTTCGGAAGTACAACCAGAAGTCTACGAGGAGACAATAGTAGCAGAGGATCGCAACAACATTCACCCAGACACTCACACAGAGAGTGAAATGGGGGACGGTCTCTTGGAGGATCAGTCGGACTGCAGGAGTGATCTCGACTGGGCTGACATGGAACTGAAGATGGCCTACGAAGGACCTGATGGCTCCATGACGCCAATGACTGAAGCAAGCTGGATGGATGACTCTCTTACTCCATCGTCTTGCCCTGGAACCCCAGATGCTCAGATGGACCTTCCCATGCATATGGCTGGCACAATGGACAGGATTTCAGCCTCTGGACACGTATGGATAGGACTGCATTGCTTGTTTATTGGAGTGCTGTGAAATTTGGTTTGGAGTTTTTAAAGAAAAGTCTTGCACAGGTTTGATTGCCAGCATGTAAATCAAGCGGTGTCAAATCCTCCTCCTGGAGGGCCATCTTCCTGCAGAGTTTAGCTTGAACCAGCTAATCAAGGTTTTGAGCATTTCTACAAACTTCCAAGCAAGTGTACAGGAGCTACAGTGTGCTGGAAGGTGGCCCTCCAGATTCAGGATTGAACAAGTCTGATGTAACTGAAACTGTTTAATAAATGAACTCAAATAAATGAAAGTCATAATTGTTCCTCAACCCCCTGAAATACTGAGCTACACTTGCTCTATTTAGCTTTAACTCGTCTATGGTAAATTGTAATTGTAAGAATTTGAATGTTGCTGTGTGTGCACTTAATAACCAGTGCTAAACCCCCACAGTGTATGCAAACGCCCAACCTTTCCGTGCTAACTGATTTTGCACCTGGATTGAATGCTTGCCTAGATCCCTGCTTGCCTTTATTGGTTTATTTGGACAATAATCCGCCATTCTTAAGGCATGTGGCATCTCAAGGGGTTTGTACTGCTGTCCCAGATCAAATCTGTGATTAGACGTACCAAGGAGATTCAAAACGTCCACCCCATGTACCGAGATGGCCTGATACGTAGGAAGATGGGCCCCCTCATTTTCCACAAGAGCAACTCCCAGGACCGGCTCATTGAGGAACTGCAAGGCAAGCTGGGAATTGCACGCAAGGATCGTCCAAAAAAGCAACAGCAGGATGACTGGCTCACAGAAGGCGTCATTGTCATGTCCAACCCCAAACGCTCGCGGGAAGAACAGAGTAGGGAGGTGGATAAGGTAGACAAGGATCTACAGATTCAGCACATTCTGTTTTCACTCCATTCTTTTGCTTAATTGCATTAAAGTTTCACTGTAATCACCTGCTTCTTTTTTCTTCATCCATCTTTTCCTTCTTTTTCTTTCTTTCCTTTTTTCTTATTGGTGTCTAGATAATCATACCTCCTGAGTCTCCTCTTCCTCAGAGGAAGGTGATCTTACCCCCCCAGTCTCCCCCAATGATTCCTCGCCCCCCTCCCCCTGCTGAAGAACCAAAGCGCCCCCCTCCGGCCAAATTAGCTCCTGCCCCAATGCCTCCACCCCCACCACCTGCCCCCTCCCCACCTCCCAGAGAGCCCACACCTCCTCCCCAGCCAGCTCCACCTCCACTTCCACCCAAGCCCCCGACCCCTGAACCTGTGGTAGTTCCTGCTCCCTCCCCAAAACCCAACCCTCCACCCCAACCAGCACCCATTCCACCACCTGCCCCTGTGGCCCCGCCCAAAGTGCTGATGTCAGTTGGCTGCCAGACGGAGTATGACCCGCTCTTCCCTCCACTCCAGGTGCAGACATGCTGTCATTGACTATGCTTCTGTCTTACTGTCCTCTCCTAGAACAATCACAAAACATCTATGGATTTGTAAATTGAATGTTGTATGCTTGAGAGCTCGGAGATGTTGGTATGTGTGTTTGTGTGCTCTATCCTGCTCATAAATAATAGATTATATGAGATGCACCCCAGGGAGAGTTTTAGACAGACACTCAGTTTGAAACATTCTTGAATTCAGGGTTTTCGCAAGTCTTTAAGGCTATAAATCTTAAATTGTACTATGAAGTCTTAAAGGATTACTCCACACTAAAATGAAAATTTTGTCATTAATCACTTTACCCCCATGTTATTCAAAACCTGTAAAAGCTTTGTTCATCTTCGGAAACACATTTACATAAGATATTTTGGATGAAAACCGGGAGGCTTTCATACTTTTCTGGACCTTGACTGTGTTTATTACTTGGCAGTCAATGGGACAGCCACAAGTCTCTCGGTTTTCAATTTGTCCAAAATGAATACACTGAAGACACAAATGTAAATTGGGGACATTGTTCCACGATGTATTGGGACGCTGACAAAAAATACCCCAGATTTGATATTTGAAGAACTGCAACTTAAATGAGCATACTATTATAGTCAGTACTGCCGCTCCCTATACACAGAGTACGCAGACTGCATGGGGCACCATCCCAGTTTCTCAAAAAATAAAAACCTTCGTTCCATATTATTAAAAATGCATACATAAACACGCGTTCCCGCATCTGCACCGGCGCACGCTCTGACTTGTGTTTGCGGCTGAATACAAATAATCATAATTGATGGACAGCTAGGCTCTATGAGTGAAAAGGTAAAGAGACATAAGCGCAACCCGGTGCAGAGAAAGGAAAAATAAAAAAAAGCCGGACATAAAGCCAGTTCCTCAATTTCTGGTAATAATTTTATAATACTGTGAAACATTTTTGACTGACATTTGTAGACTAAATTATTGTGTTTTATTGTCTGTGATTTCACCAAAAACAACGCTAGTGTTAACTAGTGATTGTGGAGAAGTTCATTGGTGTTTTCTTTTTTTCTGTTTTTTCTGTTTTGTTTTTTTTGTTTGAGGGAGGGGGCACAACAATACTACTCTGCTTAGGATAGCAGCAGCCCTGATTCTAGTAGTTACCAATTCTGTTCCTTCTAATGAAGTTCTATTTATTGATTCATTTTACATTGAGGGTTTTTGGGGGATTCTTGATCTTTTATTCTATCTCTCTGTAGATTATGGCCCAAGGGAAGGGTCCTCAACCACAGGTTAATAAACTGGACAACATGCTGGGCAGTCTTCAGTCTGACCTCCACAAGCTGGGAGTGCAGACGGTTGCTAAGGGAGTGTGTGGCGCCTGCTGCAAACCCATTGTTGGCCAGGTGAGGGAGCCGGAGAGCCACACCACAAACATATAGGATTTTAGCTTTCAGCTAAGACTGCATGCTGTGATAGAAGCATACAAACAAAGCATGTGTGTGTTTCTGTACAGGTGGTAACTGCCATGGGGCGCACATGGCATCCAGAGCATTTTGTGTGCACACACTGCCAGGAGGAGATTGGTTCCAGAAACTTCTTTGAGAGGGAAGGACAGCCATACTGTGAGAGAGATTACCACCATTTATTCTCTCCTCGCTGCTATTACTGTAACGGACCCATACTGGATGTGAGAACAAACTTGAGTTTATTGATTCATCTGATTTTATCAGTCTGAACAGCAGAAAAAGCAAATAAAATATCATGTTTCGATGCAATACAAAACTAAATGCAACATCCTTCTCCTTTTTTTTTTTTTTCTACTGATTTAGTGCCTCTTCCTCTGTTGGTGATTAATGTTGTATATTTAGAGGCACAAGTGGAAACCAGTTCCTGACTGAAACAGAGGATAAAACTAATCAAATTGTTCTCACCTCACAGAAAGTGGTGACGGCGTTAGACCGGACGTGGCATCCCGAGCACTTTTTCTGTGCCCAGTGTGGGGCGTTCTTTGGTCCTGAAGGTAAGTAAACCGTTGGCTGCAGTCATCAAAATGCCCGTATTTTGCTTATTTACAAGTTTGTAAATTCATCTGTCTGCTAGAATACATTTTATTCACGCAGAGTATCTATATGCACAAACAGCGACATTAAAAATCTAAAAGTATAATAGATGCCCTTCAAACTTAAAATGGGACAAAACCATTTCTGAAAACAAAAAGAACTTAAACTCAAACACTGCGGATTGTTTTATTTGTAATGAAGTATTAATGCATAATAGAAATCTGAGTATTTTTGACTGAGCTGTTGATGGCATTTCTTCTCTCTGCTTGTGTTAATGAATATAAATACATCTTTGTTGTGTTTTCCAGGATTTCATGAGAAGGATGGGAAGGCATACTGTCGTAAAGACTACTTCGACCTGTTTGCTCCTAAATGTGGCGGTTGTGCTCGTGCCATCCTGGAGAACTACATCTCTGCGCTGAGCGCCCTCTGGCATCCAGAGTGTTTCGTGTGCAGGGTGAATACATGACAATATAAAAGAATTCTCTTATTTCTTTCTTTATCTGTTGCTTTAGTTTTAAGTCTAACATTTTTTTTTAAAAGTAGTCTCTTCTACTGCCTTCGCATCAACTCTGTATATTAGAATGTTTTCTGAAGGTTCATGTAAAGGCTGGATGTACTGATGTTGAAAATTAAGCTTTGCATCACAGGATAAATTACATTATTAAACAATTCAATAGAGAGCACTTATTTTAAAATGACTGTAATATTACTGGGTTTTTTTCAGTGAATAAATGCAGCCTTGATTTCGGTAACACTTGTTAACTATTAATAATTTAGGTATTGGGTAGGATTAGGGATGTAGAATAAGGCATTAAGTAATGGCTAATCTTCTAGTAATATGCATGCTAAAAAGCAACTCATAGGTGTAACCTAAATCATGTGGTTTTGTTATGTGTGTGTGTTTCAGGAGTGCTTCACACCCTTCATCAATGGCAGTTTCTTTGAGCACGATGGTCAGCCGTACTGCGAGGTTCATTATCACGCCCGTCGTGGCTCGCTGTGTTCCGGCTGTCAGAAACCCATCACGGGCCGCTGCATCACAGCCATGGGCAAGAAGTTTCATCCTGAGCATTTTGTCTGTGCCTTCTGCCTCAAGCAGCTCAACAAGGGCACCTTCAAGGAGCAAAACGACAAGCCTTACTGCCAGGGCTGCTTCATCAAGCTCTTCAGCTAGAAAGATGCCTGACTGACTGACTGACTGACTGAGTGTGTGTGTGTGTGTGTGTAAGTTTGCATGTAGTATTGTTTGCCTGTTGTGTGTGTGTGTTTGTTATTCAGGTCAATGTGTCTGACTCTCGACATCCCCACATGACGTTGCTGGTCAGGTTAAAACGATGGTGCCATGAAGCGTGCTCTCAAAAGCCAGGTTGTTTTAGAGGGTATTAGAGGAAAGTTCAGGTGAGACTGTAGAGTTTTTTGAGAAAGCGTGTGAATGTTTTCTGCTCACTGGATGAGCTGGAGAGAAACTGTTTGATGATGAGAACAGTTCAGGAGGGATGATGGGAAATGTGTGCAGCATGAAAGTTTGAGACACTATCAACAGAAAGGAAACGAAACATCAGATAATTCAATGACTGGAAAGCCAACCAATAATTACTGGTGAATCTCATGAAAAAATGTCCAGGTCATATTGAATTAGTCTGAAACCAAAATGAAATATAAGAAATCATATTTTGCATAAAAAAATGTCAGCAAGTTGCAATAGTAAATATATTTTTTATTATTTATTATCTATTATTTTCCATTATTAATTCTCATTGCAGTAATACAATGAAAAATATACTGTCCAATAACTGTTTATTATTGTTATTAATAAGTCATTTTTTTAAATAATATTCATAATAAAGATGTTTTAAATGGGCTTAAACTCAGTAAAGCAAATATTACTATGAAGTATAAATCCTTTATCTTCATTACTCCTCAAATGAGCTGCATTTTCTTTTATGCAAAATATAATTTATTGTGCTTTCTTTTTAATTTGGTGTAAAATATGGCCAGGATATGTTCTCATGAGCTTCCCCTTGCGTTAAAGCTCACCTCAACGAATTGCTACTTTTAGTGCCTTGTTTTGTATGACAAATTTAACTGAATTTAAAAGACACAAATTATACCAAATGTGTAGTTTTGCATACAAGATATAATAAAGATTCTAATCCACGTTGAAGTCGTAATTGAGAGACTGTAACTTCTAATGATAAGTTTAATTATTACTGACACCTGCAACCCATAGATATGAATGTATCCTACTGTTAATGGTTCACTTCTGCCGTCGTCTGCGTGGGAGTTTAAGCGTCTCATCTCAGAGTATTATTTTGTAAAAAAGAATATATGGGGTTAAATACAATTTAAGATACAGAAAATCATTTCTACTTGTACTTTAGTAAATCAAAGGAAAGTATGTGTTTACATATGATATGACTTCACACATATCTCCTTAATTTTTACACTGATAAGTCAATATTCTCTGGTGTCAACGGAGCTTTATTAGTGTTTAACCCAGAATATTTCTTTGAAGGAACCAGTCACATATGGCAATTTGGGAAATGTTTTGTAGTTAGGATGACTGGCTATTTAAGTTTTAATCACAAAATAGTCACTACATAACCACTGACGATTCTAATCATCAACGTAAAGGAGTAGTTCCACCATAATGTGAACATTTACTGGAAATGTACTCACCCTCAGGTTATCCAAGATATAGTTTCTTTATCAGATTTGGAGAAATGTAGCATTTAAACCACTTGCTCAGCAATGGATGCAATCCAGTGAATGGGTGCCGTCAGAATGAGAGCTGATGAATGCATCGCAGTAATCTACGCCACTCCAGTCCAGAAGCCAAAAGTCTATTTCCTGTTGCCTGTCGTATTAAAATCCACCCTGATGCTTTTTATCAGACTCTCGTTCTGACGGCACCCATTCACTGGATTGCATCCATTGTATTAATTAATAAATATTAATTAATATTAAATAAATATTAATTTACTCACTACAAAGTGAATGGGTGCCGTTGCTGAGCTAGTGACGCAGTGCAACATTTCTCCCCATCTGACGAAGAAACCTAATCTTGGATGGCCTGAGAACTACTTCGCTTCGGCATATTTAACAGAAATCAAAGATTTGACATAGCTGTGACGATATTGTGCAATTCTCAACCCTTGAATTCAGTATATGATTTTGATTGGAAATGAGTATCTGATGTTGTCTTGCTCGCTCTCAGAGACAATTCTAGACAATATTCTAACTGCTGTATTATGATATACTATACTAATTCTTTTTTCTCTTGTAGTTTTTTTTTTTCTTTTTGCATGAAAGTCTTAAGTGTCTTTCAATTATTTCAAAAGGCGAGTTTTGAAAACTCGAGATGTAATGAAGGGGTGAATCGATGAAGACTTTCTTTTCTTTTTAGAAACGCGTTCTCACTGGAGCAAAAGTGATTTTCAGATCAAGAATATTAAATATACAGGGTGGGCCATTCATATGGATACACCTTAATGAAATGTCCACCATGGTCACCATCACCCATCTTGAAAGGTGTTACTAATGTGCCACAAACAGGAAGTTAATATCTCCAACCATTCCCATTTTATTAAGGCGTATCCATAGAAATGGCCCACCCCGTATACAGTCCCTGGTGTCTGTTGGCTTTCTGGATGCCTGTCAACAAAGATTGCAAATATGATTTGTTGGATGCATTGGATAAATATACCAGCAGCGAGTGTTTATTATATGTAAGCTTTTATACGATCCAATATGCCAGAGATCTGTACGTCATTCGGTCTCATCAGCTGTTGAGAAAACACTACTTTGAAAGTAGAAGATACTTGTTCTGGTTTGTTTGATTAAATTCACTTTGAATTTGCCTTCTTTGATAACTCATTTGTAATAATCTTTCACTGTTTGTTTTGCTCCTAATCGCTATGTGCCAAAAGAAATATAAGGATCATATGATATCCTTATGCGTTTTAATCACTCGTGTACACTGGGTCGATCGTTGTGCCTTGTTTATTTGGAGATTTTCTATCATATCAACTGCTCTGACGCTTTTCTATTTCTGTTCATCAGTCATTTATTTTAGTGTCCCTTTAAATATATTATCATTTACCCAATGTGAAATCAGCTATGCATATTTTTTCCCCTCCTGTAACACTGTCACATTTTGTTCTGTGAGTATTGGTTATTGTTTCAATTCATGCAATATATACAAATAAATTTGGTGTTTTAATGCACTGAATATTTTCTTCCTGGTGTTGCACAAATTTTTGCACAAATCAGTTTGGCTCTGTCTAACAATTAAATTCATATAACAGTATCACTGTTGACATAACCTGCTAAATATGTCATCAACATTTTTTTGTAGCAAATTAGTTACATTTTGTATCATTTATGGGAAGTCTTAATTTTCTCCCACACGGGATAGACTCTTATAACTGAGACTAGAATTTCTTCATTTTTTATTGTATTTATAAATAAAACTTTATTTTTCGGGTTAATTTATTCACTGATCATTTATTGAAAAGGAGAGGGAAATGATTTTATACTTCATAAAATGTTCAGCCAATTGCTCAAATAAACTGCTAAATATACACATATTTAATTTACTAAAAAAATCATTATTATAATTTGTGGAAGATTATTTATTTATTTATATATGGGGGTTGTATTAAAACTGTATTTTATTTTATGCTAAAAACTGTATAAAATCAATAGATAGATCAATTAGAATTAGATAATTTGTTGAAACACAAACTCAGGCCCGCAGAAGCACGTGGCTGAGGACGGTAATGACTCCGGAAGTGACGACTTAAAGCCTTTCCAGATCGAGGCCGGCAAGATGGCGGCGGACACGCAGGTTGGTGTGATTCGATCCGCGGCTGCTTGCGCGTTAAAAGGCGAACTTTTCTTCAGTATCTCGCCGCTTTCTTATGAGTTTTCAAAGAAGGCGATGCGGGCTCTGCGAGCGCGTGATGCTCAGATACGCTAGAAAAGCCTGCTCGCGTGCGCTGGCGCATGAAGGTGTTGGAAATGTACATTAATAGTGATAAACTGGCTTTCATTGATGCCACACCTGCACGATACACATCTGTTATGATTAATTCGACAGAGTATTTGTGTATCTGCTGATCTCTTGTTTTAGTCTCTTTGCAAGAAAGTGCTAGAAGTGCCATGTTTATGGCGAAACCGTGAGGCATTTTGTTTGGGGAATATTGCACTGTAATGTCACAGTAAAATGCCATGTTACATAAAACTGATTAAACACTCACCTGACACCACCTGAAGTCTATGGTGATCATAATTCACAATTCAATGCAAAACCATAATGAATGTCAGTATGTGATGCATTCAGCCATTTTCATGGTCGTTTTATGACAGTGTTAACTCATGCTTTACACTAAATAAATATTGTGGTGGTGATACGATGCCCGTGTTTTTGATTAAGTTGCATGTGTCTGAAAGGGTTTACCGTTTGATGACTGATATTTGTGTGTTTTTAGGGGCAGGTTTCCGACACACTGAAGAGATTCGCTGTGAAAGTCACATCATCCAGCGTTAAAGAGCGCAGAGAAGTTCTTGAAGAGTTAAAGGAGTGTGTGAGAGGAAGGGGTGAGTGACTTGATCAGACTAAAGGAGCTGCTAATGTAACAAACTCCAGCAAAGCATCATTTCTTCACTATATTCCATGTCATTAGGAGTCATGCACTACATTTTTGGTATTTAAAGTCCATTGTGCTCAACAAGGCTGCGTTTATTTGATCAAAAATATTGTGGGTATATTTTGTAATATTATTACAGTGTTTTTTTATTTGAAATATCAAACTTTTGTGGCATTATGCATGTCTTTACTGTCACTTTTAAGCCATTTTGCTCGATAGAAGTATGACTTCCTTTCAAAACAGGAAACATAACAGTGCCTGTTAACTTGGGAACGATGTAAAAGGTTTTATTCTCTCCTCAGATCTTCCTGAGCCGGCCATTAAAGGACTGTGTAAACTCTTCTATCTCACTCTGCACAGATACAGGTGAGTGTGAGCTGTCCTCTCGTCTGTTAAAGCATGTTCTTCTACTGAAGGTGTGTTTGATTTCTCCTTTCAGGGATGCTGCTTCTCGGCGAGCTCTGCTCTCGGTCATCGAGGTGCTCGTCCAATCACAGCCTGATGCCATTGCTACCAACCTCCCTCCTGGTCTGCTGAGCTGCGGGGTGGTCAGCAAGGGCCTGATGCCCGGGTTAGCGAGCGCACTTTTACAGAGCCCTGTGATTGATTTCAGTGTAAATTTCATGAGTAGACATCACATTTGAGTGCTACATTTAATCGAACCTTTAGAGAGGATTTCAGAATAGCCCCAGGAATCTTATAGTTATCAGATGGAATGAGCTACGATCAAGTGTAATGTCCAAACGTGTCTGCAGGAAGAGTACGGCTTCAGGAGCCTGCTGCGCCCTGCCCTGGACCTGCTTAATCGTTCGGACCGTCTTCCCCTCGGCAGACAAGAGAGAAGGAGCCAACTGGAAGAAACTGGTCAGTTGTTTTGCCGCTTAGGCTATCTTTAATATTATATGTCTTTTTATTACCGTTTTGAAATCTTTACATGCAGTCTGTCCAATTACGTTCTCTCTTTGTCTCCTCCGATCAGGTTGAGGTTCAGAGTTTGTTGCTGGCGGAGGCAGCGGGTGGAGCCTCGGGGAATGCTCTCAAGTCAATCAGCAAACGCTTCAACAAGCTGTGGAAGGAGGTACATTCATTCAGGCTGATATCCTGTACACCACAGTTAAAAACACAGAGGATGCTCACAGAGGCTGCGTTTACTTGATCAAAAATACAGTAAAGAGTGATAATATTGTGAAATATTAGGACAATTTTAAATGTATGTTTAATACATTTTAACATGTGATTTATTATTTATTTAAACATTTCTGTTTATTATGGATGTGGAAACAGCTGCTTAACATTTGTTTTAAGGACACTTTGATGAATAGAAATCAGCATTTATTTAAAATTAAATCTTTATGAATCTTGTGACTTTTATTTGTTTGTATGCACCCTTAATGGATGAAAGTGTTCATTTAGTTTAAAAAAAAATCAGTTTTTACTGTTACTCAGATTAAGCGTAACGCTGTTCTTTTCTGTGATATGTTTAACATGAACACCCTATAGTTTTATATGAATATACGGTCTTTGTTTGTGCAGAACCCGGGTCTGGTGGATCAGTACATGAGCACTCTGCTGTGTTTGGATCAGAGCTGTGTGTCTGTGCCGCTGCTGGGATTGTGTGTGGATTTCTGCACTGCACAGAAAGACATCGCCACTATCAACAAACACAAGGTGGAAAACACAAGCCCCTGTCATTCTCCTGCTAAACCTGTCCTGATCCGGTGTTAATTCAGTCGTTTTATGTACCGTAATACAATGTTTTTTTTACATCATCTGAAACATGCTCTGACTTATTCATAATGTAATAAAGTAAAACAAAGTATATACTTGTTTGGTGTATAGCTGTGTTTACACTGCACTTTTTTTAATAGAGGCACTTTAATTGAACCATTTGTTTCCTTAAGTAAGAAGTGTTTGTTTTTGATGGAAGTTATTTCGGTGTTTTTATGGCGATGAATGAATGCTCTGTTGTGTTTCAGGCGGCTCTCTTGGACTTGTACATGAAGACGGTCCTCATGAGTAAGACCAGACCGCATCAGCACATCCTGGTGAGAATCTGCTGCGTCTCTGTTGTATAATTGGTCCATCCAGTGCTGAAATCATAGCCCCTAAAGCTGGATGTGTGTTTTCAGGAGAAGAGCGGCTCCATGCTTCGCCACATGTCTCACGCGGAGTTTAAGGAGCAGCTGCTGCCCACGTTACAGAAATCTTTGCTGCGCAGCCCGGAGAACTCCATGCAGAGTGAGTCATGCAAACATTTTGAATTATTTGAGATGCTATTAAAGCCTCATTAACATTTTGAGGTAGGTTTGACTATTGCATTTCTGTTTAAAGGTAAAGACCCAGTTCTATATTTGACCCAGGGAGTATAAAACCAGTCATAAGAAATTGTTAGGATAGGACAATATTTGTCCGAGATACAATAACTATAAAATCTGGAATCTGAGAGTGCAGAAACCTAAGTATTAAAAAAAATTGCCTTTAAAGCTGTCCTCAGCAATGCATGTTACAATTATTGATATGTTTTTGCTAGGAAATGTACTAAATATCTTTATGAAACATAAACTTTACTTAATATCCTAATGATTTGAAAAATGGATAAAATATTGCTTGCGCTATTTATGATTGGTTTTGTGATCCAGGGTCACATGGGTTTTGCAAGATCCTGTCTCTTCTTTAGTAAGATATTACCCAAAAAGGTTTTAGAAGTTGTATCGTATGTAAATGTTAAATGTCTTGTATGATTTCAAAATGTTTTCCTCTATGCAGCTCGGTTTTTGTCTCGGATGCTGTCATGGCATTCAGATCTGTAGTACTACTGATTCGTTTCTGTCATTGTGTCCTCCAGCGATCTCCTGCATGCTGGCGTCTCTCACTCTCGATCTGAGTCAGTACGCGTTGGACATCGGGAAGGGAATCTCCAGTGAGTGCGCTTCAGTCTGATTGATGCTCGTCTGAGGTGTTGTGTGCAGGTTTAATGTGGTTTATGCGTGTTTCAGGTCAGCTGAAGGCCAATAACCCAGAGCTGATGGAGCAGGCGGTGACAGCGCTCCAGAATCTGGCTCAGCAGTGCAGTGACCCCAGCGCTGTCCAGGACCTTGTCAAACACCTCTTTGGCATCCTTGGAGGTCAGTGGGTGCTTGCTGACATAGAACTTTAAAATGATGATTTCTGTGACTTGCCATAAAATAACATGCAAATTCATTTGTGGCTTTAAAAATGTAAACCTTTATTTTATCGACCAGTTGTTTGTTTTATAGATATTAGTGTGGAGTAAAATGAACAAGTTCAGGTCCGTTTTGACACTGAAAAGATACAGTGTACAGAAAGGGAATACACTCAAAAAAATGTTTTTAAGAGCTAAAACCGTTTTGAAAAAATTAAACTCATTTGGTGTTCCGGTCATTTTGGAGCCAGTTACATATGGTGTATCATTAGGTCCAAAATACTGTTAAATTATCTTTGAAATGATATTAGTGTCATATTTGAAGTATTATTGTTTAATCCTTTCCCCATATCACGCAAAGTTTTGGCACTAATACATTTTCTTGTACATTTTTTCTGGAAAGTCATGGAAAGAAATCATGAAAAAGTTTTGATTTATGAAAACGAGATTTCGTACACGTATATGTTTTGTTTTGCACAGGCTCAGAGGGGAAGCTCACTGTTGTGGCGCAGAAGATGAGCGTTCTGTCAGGTGAGTATTCAGTAGGCCTGTTTTAATGTTACAGGGATGAATCAGGGTCTTTTTTTACCACCGGGAAATGTCGTTGCATGTGACTGCACTGCTCATAATTTTTTACCCGTTTAATCTTAAATCATATTTTACGTGTGTTTTGGAATCAGGAATCAGAAGTTGCAGTCATCATGCCGTCTCTGGCTCGTCCTCTCAGTCTCTGAGCTCCAGCGTGGCTGTGATGTTTATTCCATACCTGCAGCAAGAAGGTGAGAACTCATAACATATGTATTTTTCATGCCCGTTCATACACGCTTGAGACTGCTTTTGTAAATTGAAATTTGTAAGGCAACAACCAGGGGTTTGTTTACTGAATATCATAATTATGTCAAATTACTTGCATAAAAAAACTTAAAATTTTAGAAATGCACAAATGTAAATGTCTAATAAATTATTTTAAAGTAAAAGCATGAAAAAACTTTTACTAAAAAAGATGGAATAGTTAATTTATTTAAGTGATATTACTATAATATAAAATTTAATAACTCAGCAGGACTTAATGAACTTCACGTTTAAAGTCAAATCATATATTAATGATAAAAAGTTTGGAAATCCCTAAATCCCTTTTTTTGTTTATTGATTTTTTTTTTTTAGTGCTGGGCAATGATTAATCATGATTAATTGCATCCAAAATAAAAGTGTTTGTGTACATAATATAGGTGTGTTTATTATATTTAAGAAAAATGGTATTAGATATTAAATATATTATATAGATATATACATTGAAAATACTTTTAAAAAAGCATATACTGTATGTGTGTCTTTATATACAAACATAATAAATATAGTACACACGTATATGAAATGAATGAAAACCTTTTATTTTGGATGCGATTAATCGTTGCCCAGCACTAATAATTTTTTACTTGTTGCAAATTTTTATACATTTATTATTTGACGTGCATTAAAAATTCCAGAATGGTCTTAAGTTGGTTTTTAAACGTACAAAAGCCTGCTGATTGTTTTTCTGTCTCTGTGTTTGTAGTCCACGAGGGGACGCTGATGCATGCGGTGTCAGTTTTATCTCAGTGGACGAGCCGTCTGACAGTGAACGTACCTTCAGAGTTGAGAGAATGGTTTAAAAAAGCCTTCACCCTCAAGACATCCACGTCCTCTGTGCGCCACGCATATCTCCAGACACTGATCGGGGCTTTCAAAGGTCAGTCAGGCTGCTGGGACACTTCAGATTTATCCTCCTGCTGCTGATGTTTACTCAGAATGAACAGCGCTTGTGTCTCTGTTCAGGCGATGCTCTCAGTCATGCCGTGGACTTCCTGCCTCTCCTGATCCAGACTGTGGAGAAAGCCGCTGCTCAGAATACCCAACATTCTCTGCTGTCAGAAGGCGTGGCTGCCTCTGTGCTGCTCTGTCGGCTGTCTGTGTTGGACTCTGTGCCCGGTGAGCACTTGCACCGAAAGCAATCAAGTTTTTCTGTGTCTCATTCTGGAGACGTTCATCTTCATGTTCCTGTTCTGTGTTTTCAGAAGCAAAGCTGGCGTCCTTCTGGAACCTAATACTGGATGAAAAGAAGCCTCTGTTCACTACCGAGAAGTTCCTCTCTCAGGCCAGTGAAGAAGGTCAGAAATCTCTAGTTGTTGGATAGATCCACTCTATTTTTTTCTGCAGTGTTAATCCTGTCCGTTACCCACAGCTCTGTGCACCATCCTGCTGCTGTGTGAAAGACTGTTCCTGGATCAGCCACAAAGACTTAACAACAGCAAGTCTCAGTGAGTTTTTAAATAGACTCTAATTTTTCATTAGCCATTTATTAATTCCGTATATTATTTGCTATGTTCTAATTCACATATTTATTTTTTATTTTTTTTACATTTTAAATTAATTAATTAAAAACATTAATTTAGGAAACTATACATTATACATTAATTTAGCAATACTAGGATCACTAAAAGTGGACTCGTGGGATAGTGTATCACCCCAAATTTTTTTAGGAATGCACTTAAGCTGCTTATAATAATATAATATTGCTCATGTGATTTGATTTGATTTATTTTGTCTCATTATGCAAGCATTGACCAATCAATAGTGTTGTTATATTTTTGTTTATATACTATTACAATGTAAAAAGTGTGTGTGTGTGTATATATATATATATATATATATATATATAGATAGATAGATAGATAGATATTTTGAAGCTTTTCATTTTTAGTAATTTAAAATGTTTTTAAATATTTCTATTTATGTTTATATGGTTTTATTAGCTTTAAATTGTTTTATTTCTGCTAGTTCCGTTTACGGTTGCAAAAACGTGGTAAATATCTGAAGGATTTTAGGAGCTTTTCAGGATTTTTTTTAGAAGCTTCCAGGGATTTTTGGAAAGTTTCCGAAAATGTTCTGCTCCTTTACAACCCAAATTCTGATTTTAAGTAATTATGATATTTATATTTTATTTCTGCTTCATTTATTTTTTTATGTAAAAGTTTATTTTTAGTTAACAATAACAACACTACCTGTCACAAAAAAAGTGACAGTTTCTAAGCAAAAATGTACAATCTTTTATTTTTCACAAAAAGACCAGATATAGTCACTCAAACACGTCTGCTCTTCTCAGGATGTACCATCAGGCTACAGTGATGGCGCTGCTGTCCCGTCTGTGGCGTGTGCGCAAGCGTGCTCAGCAGACTGTGAAGAAACTCCTGTCCTCGCTGGGCGGCTCCAGCCTGGCCCACGGCCTTCTGGGAGAACTGCGTGTTGTCATCAACAAACACAAGGTGAGGGATGATGAGGAGCAGAACGATTACTCTACACTGGTGTGTTTTGAATGTGCTCACTTTAATCATCTTCTCTTGAATCAGATTCTGCCATCAGATGTTGTTTATACGGAGACGGGCGAGCTCACAGAGGTTGGACGCTCTTACGTCGCCCCGAGGATCCTGCTGGAAGCTCTGAGCGTGATCTGCTCGGTGGCGGCTCAGTGGAACAACCCGGCGGAGACTGAGAAACTGGCCCTGGATATTCTCATCGTAACCCATCATCCATCCATCGGTCCGTCTCTGACGCCTCCGTACAGGAATATCCCAACAGCTGCTCCTGAACCCAGTGTTCATCTCCCTTTTTCTCTTTTTAGTGGCCGTCAGGTCAGCGGTGTGGTCTTCTCTGCTGTCCGCCATGAAGCTGGACGCTGCTGAATTCATTGATAAACACCTGGAGACGATTCTACCTCGCCTGCTAGAAGCCAACACAGACAATCCGGTCTGACTCGCTGCTTTTACAGTCCAAATCTGTTTTTTACCGCTGTAAATTGAAGAGAAAAACGTATAACGTTTTTATTGTGCATTCCATTTAATGTCAATCAGACCACAGATTAGGTAAACAATAACAAAAAATACAGCTAGCTAACACGATAGAAACATAACGTAATAACAAAATTATGATTAAAAAAAACATTTAATCTGTTAATAAAACTCCTCAAAATGCAACAATATGTGTCATGGACACTGACAATATATAGTGCGCGTATTTTCCCAAAAATGAAAGTTTAACATTTAATATAATCTTTAATTTAATTTTAATTCACATATAAACAATGATCAACACGCACACAGAGTGCGTCAAATATGGTAAACCCACCTGGAAGCTACACTGATAAAATTAACTAGAATTCAAATTAAAATACATTAAAATATGTTGTGTGTTAAAAATAAACACTATTTTTAGCAAAGCAGGATCATTTTCTTGGTTTTCTATGGAATAGAAAAAGTTTGAAATAAGTTTGAAATAAAAAAACTTAATTGCAGTTATTTATTTCATAATTCAGACTAGGGTTTGGCGATGTTGACCAATTTGGCATCATACGATGTCTAATGTGAAGCATCGCGATGGACGATCAGTCGTAGGTGGCGGTTGGGGGGGTGTTTATTTGTAACTAAAACACCAAGCCCCGCCCCATGACTGACAAAAATAACAGTGTTCGCGCGAGCAGGTGAGAGAGGATCGAGCGCGAGGGTTTGAAATGACGACCCAACCCTAATTCAGACTTTTTTTTTTTTTTCACAATTTTGAGTTTACATTTCACACTTCACTTTTTTCTTATTATTTTTCTTATTATCATTACTTTTATTGCTTACTATTTGAAAAATGTTAGCTCTGAGAAAAGTGTGAGGATTGTGGGAAAGTCAGTAAGGTTCTCGCAATTCTTTTTTTACTTTTATTTTTTTTCAAGAATTGTGAGATAAAAATGAGCAATTACTGTTTTCACTTTTTTATTTTGTGGTCCATATATGTCATAGAAGTAATAATTTGAAACGTAATATCTCATTGCACCCTAATCACACGGTGTTGTCAGATTAATATACTGGGACCCATTCAGATTCAGACAGATTTATGTTTATACTATTTTGTGTCTTTCTCTCTGTAGGCTGTTCAGAATGCTGTCGGTTCTCTGTCGTGTCTGTCTCCCACCAAACTGCTGCCGTGTGTAATGGATCATGTGACCCAGCACTTGTCCAATCCAGCGCTGAGGCAGGTGATGCGTCAGGAGTATGCCATCATGCAAACACCAGAGGGAGAACTTTACGACAAGAGCATCATTATGAGGTAAAGTCAGCTGAACAAGACCGAGCAAATACACATTCTGAGATGAATGAATGAGAATCGCATGGATCGGGTTGCTTCTAGTAAGGGTTGTTGTCGTCTTTTTTTTTTCAGCGCTCAGCAGGAGAGCACAAAAAAAGGCAACATGAAAAGAGAGAATAAGGCGTATTCCTTCAAAGAGCAGATCATTGAACTGGAGCTTCAAGAGGTGAGAGAGACGTACAACAAAGTAGTTACTCAAAAATGGTATTTACAGTACTCCACAAGAATGTAATGGTTTAATATTCTGTAAAATATATAATGAATCAGAATATATTTCAGCAAATCTTACAAGTATGTATATTTTATTTACATTAAAAAGTTTCCAATAATAAGAAAATAAGGTTCTGTGTTCATGATGATGAACTTATATAAAATATAAAATTATAAATGTTAGATATATTAAATAACTGAGATATATTAAAATGATACAATATATAAATATATATAATAAAAATGTTAAATAATTCTATGCATGTATGTTTATTTATATATATATGTGTGTGTGTGTGTGTGTATATATATAAATATATAAATGTATATGTATTATATATATATATATATATATATATATACATACATGTATATGTGTGTGTGTATATATATATATATATGTGTGTGTGTGTGTACATATATACGCTGTTGGGAAAAGTTTCTTTTAAAAGTAATGCATAACAATATTGCGTCACTCCCTAAAAAAGTAATGTATTACGCTACTTTTGCATTAATTTTTAAATATGGGCTTGAGTGTTTGTTTTTAATATAAGAAGTGTTATGCATAGCAAATGTAAAAGCAACAAAAAGTGTAATGAATAAACCTCAAACTACAGAAAAAGTCAATTCATTTAAATGCAAAAATAATAATGTTTCTTTTTCTAAATGTATATGCCTGTAAATACAACTTCTGGCAGTCAGATTGAAATGCATTAAAAATCTGGTCTGATGTTGTCTTGAGTTTGTCAGTCACTCTAAAAATGAAACGAGCATATAGCGTTTGTATCTGATGCAGGCTTCTTTGTTTTATACTGCACATCTTATTAATCTCCTCCTCGTTTTTTGTATCGTAGGAGATCAAAAAGAAGAAAGGTATCAAAGAGGAGATCCAGCTGACCAGCAAGCAGAAGGAGATGATGCAGAACCAGCTGGAGAAAGAGTCTGGTATCCGCAAGCGTTTGCAGGAGGTGAGGTCAAATGGTAGTGAAGACCACCTGTGGTGTGAACAAAGCACTGATGTGCATCTCTCTTGCTCTCTCTCAGCTGGACGTGGAGCTGCAGTGTGCGATCGGTCTGCTGGAGGCAGCTCTGGCCCATCGTCCTCCTCTGATCTGGATGCATCTTCCTGGAGTCCTTCAGGTCCTTCTGCCCCTCCTTCAGTCTCCTCTCGCTGCTCCCCACATCAAACAGGTCTTCTTGCACATCGGTGTCATTCTCATGCCTAAAGAACTGCACCACCTGGGTATGCCTTCCTTTTTCCTGCTCTTTACTCTCATTGAATGTCTTCTCTTGTATTTGTTGTTTGTTTTTTCGGTGTTTCAGGGTTTTTTATGCAAATACAAATTTAATGCTGCCTAACTTTTAAATATAGCAATTCTAGATGTCGTATTTTTGGTTCAGTGTGTGATTGTGGCTCAGTTTCATATGCATTTGTGTAAATAAATGTCAATTACATGTTTAAAAAGAGTATTTTTTCAACAGCTAAAATAATTGACATTTTTAAAGTGAATATGCATTTGTATAAATAGATTTAAATTAGGAGAAAAAAAAACAACAGCTGAAATAAGTTTCATTTGTAAGATAAATATAATTTTTTGTTTTAAAAAAAATCATTTGATGAAATAATTTACATGTCAGAAATGAATAATAATCATTTGTGTAAATAAAATAAAACAAGCGTTATTTTAACAGATAAATAATTTCTTAATATACATCTGTGTAAACAACATTTAAGTAAAAATATATTATTTCGACAGTTAAAATAATTGATATTCCTAAAATTTATATTCTTTTGTGTAAGCAAAATTTAATTAAAATATGCGTACAAAATAATAAAATAAAATGTTTAAAAAGTCATTTAACCAGCTAGAAATCTCCTTTTTAATTGCCTAATACAGTAATACAATAAAAATCATCTAAATATTTACATTCATTAAATGTCTTCACATCATGGTTTTAACTTTGTTTAGGTCTTTGTTTCTCTTAAATAATTCATGTAAGTTCTGTTTAATGCACGTGCTTGCTTAAAGCAGCTTGAGATAATTTTTGCATGTGTCTTACTTTAGATTCATGTGATTCAAATCTGTGCTTTTCTCGGTTTATGTAGCGGTTCTGGTGGGTCATGTGACCTTGCGTCAGCTAAAGCCAGAGTGTGATTTGGATCCTGCTTGGGCTCAAGAAGATCTGAACACAGCAACACAACGAACCATCTCACTGCTGCACACAAACACAGCACTTCAGAGAGAAGGCAAGAGCGGTGAATAACACACACCACATGAGGGACAGCCATCTAAACTAAATTAGAGCTATGGCAGGCCATTTTAACATTTCATCTATAAAACATCAGGATCGGTTTTCTTGCTACTTATTTTAGGTAGTGCACTGTATTAGCTACTAGTCCTTATTAACTAGTGTATTAATCCACTTCTTATTTAAAAGGTGCTAGTACTTAGTTTTATATACAAGTACCTATTATTAAATACTATCAGATTTCAATGAATGCAATTATTTATTATTATTATTATTATTTTAAGATACTCATACTTTTTAATTAGATTGTAGTACACAGTTAGACAGATACTAGTACTTATTCCAAATGTGGTTAGTAGCATTATTATTTTTTTATTTGTAATATTTTAATTGAATTCTAAAGTGGCCATTCTGACTAGTTATAACATAAGACAAGTAAAAAAAAAAAGCACTTGTCACTACTATAATAAGATTTGTTATTAGAAACAATTTTATATGAAGCTAGTGTCTAAAAAAAATTAAATACTAATAATAAAATAGTATTTAATAAACCATTACTTAATGAATAATAATAATAATAAACTAGTGCTTAATGAATTACCACTAGTGTCTATTAAGGATGTACTAGTATTTCATGAAAAAATATAGTGTTTAATACATAAGTACTAGTATCACATGTATACTATCTAGTAACATTTTTAAAAATACTGGTCAGATAGAAGTCAATTGTCTGAATTTAAAATGGAATAGTAGAATAGTTACTAGTATCCATAATATCTAATGGATATGTACTAGTATCTTTAAAAAGTTACTAATAGCTAATGAATAAGTACTAGTATGTAAAGGAATATATGCTAAAAACATAAGTACCAGTAGTATTAAAACAGATGCTAGTATGTTTCTGGCATTACATGTTAAAATGGCTTGCCATATTACAACATGTTTTGATTGAAAAAATGGACTTCATAGTAAAGAGATGTATTTGTGTTGCAGGATCAGGTGCGTTTGTGCTGTCAGCACCAGCGTTCTCCTTCTGTTTCCCACTGATGCAGGCGGTGTTGAGTCAGAGCAGTGGATCTTCAGAGGAGACCGAGCTCATGATGACCCATGCACTGCAAGTCATAAACACGCACGCACAGCTGCGGGCCAAATTCAATGACACCGACACGCTCGTAGACGAGGTACCGTTGGATTTCAACTAGTTCCCTTGTCATCAATCTGTGTTTGATTTATTTGTAACTTTGCAGTAACTGAAATGTTGATGCATCTGGGTTTGAATATGGTCAGATATTAATAGTTAGGAATAAATCCAGATTTATGAAGGCATATAAGTGTCCTTATATTTAATTAAATAGCATGCAATTTAATGTTGTACATAAGACAATGCATGCAACGTGTTTTAAGCCAATATTAAGTTATTCCATAAACAATATTTGTGAAATATAATAATATAAAAAAGTTGTAAAAAATATATATTATGTTTAGGTATTAAAATAAATGGAATACAGTATTATCTTTATTTCAAACAAATATAAAAAGATTCAAATTATGTTCTGTTTAAAAATAAATTAATGTTTTATTTAAACAAAAAAAAAAATCAGTTATACCTTTACAACCAAATAAGAAAAATAGCTAAAGTTATTAAAATAATATTCTGATATAGAAATTTTAATTTACTAAATTAATTTAAAATTCAATAATAAATATGTTCAGTTACATTTATGTATGCCAAAGTCTATGCAATTTAATATTATACTCAAGTTTAAAAATGTAATTTAATAATATTACAAAATTTATAATAAAACACATCAATCTATATCAAAATATTACAATTTAAACATTAGTACATAAAAAAAGTAATTAAAATCTAATAATCACTAATAAAATGTAGCTTTATCTGTGCATGTTATTAAAGTAAAATCTCATCACAATATCAGAAATGCCATTCTATCCATGTCTGAGTGAAACCCCAGCAGTTTTTCGTTAACATTTGTTTCTTTTGTCCAGAACGGCCCAGAGCTACTGCCCAGAGTCAGTATGCTGCAGCTTTTAACCAAAGTGATCGGCACATCCACCCCTCGCCTTCAGGTAGAGACTTACACTGAGACACACACAGTGAGTCTCAAAGACAGTTGTGATGGAGTGTGTGTGTGTGTTGCAGGTGCTGGCATCAGGCTGTCTGACAGCTCTTTGTACCAGCTCTGGAGGGCAGGAGGGATGTGCGCTCGCTGAACAGCCTGAGATTGACGTTCTGCTGGAGGCTTTACTGTCCCCGTGCTTCTCTGTCAGAGACGCTTCGCTCCGGGTCAGTGCCTCTCTCTTTCTGGTGCAAGCATGTGACATCATATTATGAAATGTTTCTAATCAAAGCCTGTGGACTCGCTGTTGTAGGGTCTGCTGGAGATGGAGTTGGCGTTGCCCACCGACAGCGCTGACGCCAGCGGTCTGAAGATGCTGAGGAGACTGTGGGTGGCCAAATTTGATGTGGAGGAGGAGGGCAGAGCTCTGGCGGAGAAGTGAGTCGTGCACATTTTCACACTCCAGCCTCTGGTGCTGGTCCTAACGGGAGCATGCTTGGTGCTAAAGCTGCTTTCCAAACACAGCTGGAAACAACACACTTTTGTGATGTGGGAAATCATCTCTGTGTGCAGTTCATGGTTCTAATGAAAGCAATCCAGGCTAGTTTGTGGTGGTGAACCGCTGTTGATGTATCGTTATATAGCTAACATTTATCATAATATTTCTAATTTGTGTCAATAAAATGAAACAACAATGAATTATTTTACCAGCTGAAATATTTTCTTATATAAAAAACAAGTTTTAAGAGGTAAAATCCTGGACATTTCTAAAGCCAATATAAATTTGTGCAAATAAAATAATGAAAATAAAAGAAAAATATTATTCTACAAATTTGTGTCAAAATGACAGAAAATGATGCTGAAACTAATTTAAAAAAAAAATGATTTAGCTGAAATCATGAACATTTGTAAAGTGAGTTTGCTTTTGTATAAATAAAACTATAATACATTGTTTCACCAGCAAGTGAATGCAAATAAAATGAAATGTAAATATAATAAGTTATGCGTTTGTGTAATAACATGTACAACATTATATATAAATTATGCGTACATATAATAACTAAAATACATTTTAAAGTGAATATGCATTTTTGTTTAAGTTTTTCAATTGCTAAAATAATTTTTCTACAGTAAATTTGGATTTGTGTCAATATGAAATAAATTGCTGATGAACAAAATGTAAATTTTTTATAGTGAATGTATTTTTTCAAGGTAAAATTAGATTACATTATTTCACCCGCTAAAAGATTTAATATTTGTAAAGCGAATATGGATTGAAGTTAAATGAAACGTGCTAAATTTGTGCAATGGTTGTGTGTCTGTCTCAGACTCTGGCAGGCTCTGTGTCTGGATCTGGTCCCTGAGCTGTGTTCTCTCCTGATTGAGGATGTGATCCATCACGAGGAGGCGGTGCGTTCGGCCGGGGCCGAGGCTCTGTCTAGCGCCATCAGTCAGTACCAGGAGCAGTCGGCCACCGTCCTGACCCAGCTCACCGAGCTCTATCACCAGAAACTCTACGTGAGTCTCACACCTCACATCCATCTTTCATCCCCGCAGCCTCCTCCAGAGAACAACGATTGAGTTTAATCTGTCAAATTAAATCCGCTGTGTTCAGAAATCACTCAGATGGTCGTTTTTAATTCATTGCTCTACTATTTAAACTTCAAAGTGGTTGTGGTTTGCGTGGGCCAATGGGGTGGCTTTGATTTAACGCTCAGTGATGTTTGTGTTCAGAGACCTCCTCCAGTTCTGGACACTCTCGGACGCGTCATTTCTGAAGCTCCTCCTGACCAATGGGAGGCCAGGTGAGAGAATGATTGCATGAGAGAAATTTTGAAGTTTTCATTCCTTTATTCATTGATTTGAACAAATTCTGTAGCAGTGTCAGAGTTTATAGCTATTTAGAAAATGTTTTAGTTTTAATTTGTTGTTTTCAATTATGTGCTTAAAAAAAAAACTCAAATGTTCTTTGCTTTTTGAATTCAATTTAGTTTTAGTCTTTATTTTTAGTGTTCATTTATTTATGATGTCTTGGGAAAACATTTGCAGAAATATAAAAAATCGAATTTCTCTAACTAATGTTTTAATCAGAGATATTTGTGATGTATGTTAATATAATATTTGTGAGTTGATCAGTAATTTTCAGTGATTTGCATTTCCTGTGTGCAGGTGCGGCATTGCTCTAGCGCTCAACAAACTGGCTGAGTTCCTAGATGAGAGTCAGGTGACGCCCCTCTTCCTGTTCTTCGTGCCGGACGCTCTAAACGACAGACACGCGGAGGTGCGACGCTGCATGCTGGATGCGGCGCTGTCTGCCCTCAACACACATGGCAAGGTACTCCGTCCACTGTAATTATACATTTAGAACTACTGAATAATATTAACTAACTACATGTAGTTACTACATGGTTAGGGTTACTTGCTTGTAATTGATTGTTGTAATAATGGTTAAATCAACTCTACTTTATTTATATAGCGCTTTTAACAATACAGATTGTCAAAGCTAAAGGAAAATGGTGTCAGTAGATTAAACACTTAATCTTATTTTTATTTTTTTATTTTTCAGTTAATAGTAAGTATATGTACCAAGGAGACATTAAAATAAAGCATTACCAAAATACTTGCTGAAAAACTAAAAAGAAATGTAACTTCAGTAGTAAAAAAAGCACATAACAAAATAGCTTTTGTTTCAGCAGCTAATATAATTGACATTTGACCTGTTTGTGCATTGTGGCAAAATAACAGTACATTAAAATATGTTTCTAAAGTGAATGTGTGTTTTAATAATATGCATCTACATAATATTAAATTAAGGTGATTAAGCTTGAACTAAATAAAAATTAGAAACTGACATTTGAAAGTTTAAATTGAAGCACTAAAGGAAAGAAAAGGTGAATTAAAAAGAAATTAAACCTTAATAATAACATTAAAATAAAGCAAAAGCATGTAGCAAAATTAGTCAAATCTAAACATAAAATGTAAAATACTGAAAACCTTACTTAATATATTAAATAAATTGATGATATTATAAAAAATCTCAGTAAAATGAGTCTGATCCAGGCTGGTTCTCCTGAAGCTCTGCTCACTCCGTGTCTCGGTCTCTGTGTGTCAGGATAGCGTGAACGCTCTGCTGCCCGTGTTTGAGGAGTTTCTGAAGAACGCACCGCAGGACGCCAGCTATGACTCTGTGCGACAGAGCGTGGTCATCCTCATGGGCTCGCTGGCCAAACATCTGGACAAGAGTGACCCTAAAGTCAAACCCATCGTGGCCAAGCTGATCACGGCCCTCTCCACTCCATCACAGCAGGTCTGCTCGTCTTCTGTTTTAGTTAGAAGTATCATCCGTCCAGTGTTAATGTGGTATTTGTTTTAGAATTAGTTTTTATTTTTAAAATGATGAATCTAACCCATATATATATATATATAGATATATAGATATATATATATATAGATATATAGATATATATATAGATATAGATTTCTCTAGATTTTGTGTTTTTAATTTTTAGTTTTAGTGGACAGTAATAACAGATCTTGTCATGACTGGTCACCTGATGTGCTTGTGTCTCTGGTCATCCTCAGGTCCAGGAGTCGGTGGCCAGTTGTCTTCCTCCTCTGGTTCCTGCTATAAAGGAGGATGCCGGTGGGATGGTGCGCAAGCTGCTTCAGCTTCTGCTGGAGAGCGACAAATACGCCGAAAGGAAGGGAGCCGCGTACGGACTGGCCGGGCTGGTCAAAGGTCTGGGCATCCTGTCTCTCAAACAGCAGGAGATCATGACCACTCTGACAGATGCCATCCAGGACAAGAAGAACTCCAGACGCAGAGAAGGTGAGCAGAGATGCAGACTATGAAGCTTCATGGAGAACTATTGAATTAAATAAACGTTGAGTTGGTTTTGTTGACTTGGCACATAATATATTTAAACAATAAATAATTTTTTTTCATTTTAAAATATATTTATTAGTGCTCTCAAACTTTTAATCCCATTCAAAAGTTTTTGTTTGCATAATATATGTATGCGTACTATGTATATTTATTATTTGTATATAAATTCACACATGCATGTATATATTTCAGTTAAAAAATAAATAAATAATAATAAAAAAAAAGAAAAGAAATATATATATATATGTAAAATATTTATTTAGAATATAAATGATGTGAATATAAATGTAAATATTATTTTTAATATATACTATGTGTGTATTTGTATATACATACACATATTATGCAAACAAAAACTTTTATTTTGATTGATTAATCTCAATAAATCATTTGACAGCACTTGTATTTATAGAATTTATGTAAATATCTTTAAATATAGTTTTTATATAATATTGTACATATTTAATTTTGTTCTTAAAAATGACCAGCTAGAAAAGTTACTTGTTTAGCTTGTTTAAAAATCTATATTTTAAAAACGGTTTCATTTATTATGAATAAAAAACTAATAAAATAATTGAAAACAAAACAAAAACACAACATTAAATCTAAACTTAAATCAAATACAGCGATGCAAATAAAAGAAACAAGTGATGATCAATTAGATTTATAGGTAATAAATCATGCAAAATAAATCTAAAGCTGTTTTGGGCCAGTACCAGTGCAGAGTTATGGTGCTTATATGGGTAAGTCAGGTTCGAGTCCAGTATGTGTACTGCTTCCGTTCCCTGCTTTTTCCCAATAATTCTGTTGGATTAAATGAAAATTAAGAAAAATGTGCAAGAAAGAGTTAATGAGCAGTGAGAGTTAAGAGTTAAGCTTATGTTCTCTGTGACAGGTGCTCTGTTTGCGTTCGAGATGCTGTGTAATATGCTGGGGAAGCTGTTTGAACCGTACGTGGTTCACGTCCTCCCTCACCTGCTGCTCTGTTTTGGTGATGGGAACCAGTATGTCAGAGAGGTACTGATTCTTTTTCTGTTTTATACTTATACTTTTTTACTGGCATCGTAACCAGATGTCTCATTTCAGCTACTGTATGTAAATTCATCGTCCTTGACTAAAATCTCATTGGTCCAAAATTCAGCGTTTTATGCATTAAGCATCAGCAATTTAGTTTTTGTTTTGTGAACTACTGCTCTCTCAAACGGTGTTATCTTGTCTAGTTAGACTGCATTGAGATATCGTATGATGTTTCTGTGTGTCAGGCGGCGGATGACTGTGCTAAAGCAGTGATGAGGAATCTGAGCGCTCATGGAGTCAAGCTGGTGCTGCCGTCTCTGCTGGTGGCTCTGGAGGAGGAGTCCTGGAGAACTAAAGCAGGTCTGGGATTATTATTATTGTTTCATATTTTAATGAGTGTTTTTGTAAGTAAGATTTTTTTTAATATAGTATGCTTTATTAAAATGAATTAATTAAAATCATTATTTATCTTACTATATAATCTTATACATGGTAATGCGGAGCATTGTTTAAATATTTATTTTTTTAGGTTGTTTTATTTTAATTATATTGACTCATTATCACTGTTTTGCGTGAAAAGGCATAACCTTGTTTATTTTATTATTTTTATAGCATTTTTATTTTAATTGTATTTATTATATTTTGTTTTCTATATATTATATATTTCATTATTTGCCATTATAATATTTTTTTTGCATTATTGTAAGTATATATTTTTATTATTTAAAATTAAATAGTTTTATTTCATGCAGGTCATTATTTTATTATTTTTTTTATTTTATTAAAGTATTCTTTTATTTATTAGTATTTATAATTACATTTATGGATTTTTTTAGTATTATTTAATTTTTTTTTTCTGATTATTAGTGTCTTATAAGGAAGTGAAGGACTGTTTATAATATTTTTTTTATTTTAAGATTAAGATAACTTTTATTTTAAGAATCATCTTAAAACCCTCCAACTCTAATTTTATTCTTAATTTCTATCCTTAATTCTATTCTCTTTTCTTTTTCTATCCCATCTATTGCTTTTCTTTTTCATATTATACAATTAACAAAATCAAAAAAGGCCTCCAACACATTTTCTTTTTATTTCTAATATAATCTGCTTGCTGTGTGTACTACGCTAAGTCATTACTCTTTTGTTGGTTTTAATTGCTTCCATTGTCCTTCCATTTGTGAGTCACTTTGAATAAGAGCATCTGCTAAATGACTGAATGTAGTTATCCATGCTTCAGATGGGAAGTGTCATGCTCTCATGGCTGTGTCTGTAGGGTCGGTGGAGTTGTTGGGTGCGATGGCGTTCTGCGCTCCTAAGCAGCTGTCCTCGTGTCTGCCCAACATCGTTCCCAAACTGACCGAGGTTCTGACGGACTCTCACGTGAAGGTGCAGAAGGCCGGTCAGCAAGCGCTCCGACAGATCGGCTCCGTCATCCGCAACCCTGAGATCCTGGGTATGACATATCATTGCTTAATGCTTTTACTTTGAGTGGAAGGGGCAGCACAGCGGGGCTATAATGGAACCGTTTAAGTTAAAACTGATATTGTGATTTGAACAGCAATCACTCCCATCCTGCTGGACGCTTTGACCGACCCGTCTCATAAGACCCATCACTGCCTGCAAACGCTGCTCGACACCAAGTTTGTGCACTTCATCGACGCTCCGTCTCTGGCTCTGATCATGCCCATCGTCCAGAGAGCGTTTCAGGACCGCTCCACCGACACGCGCAAGATGGCCGCGCAGATCATCGGAAACATGTACTCGCTCACCGACCAGAAGGTGAGAAACTAATGTGTCACATTTAACAGCTTGATTACCTCTGCTTCCTTTTTTCCTCAGAAGCTGGTGTTAGGAAGTTTGAATTACATTTTTGTTTCAGGTTTTTTTTCAGATTGGATGAGCCCATACCTTTTTTTTTTTTTTTTTTTTTTAAAGAAATGAATGCTTTTTTAGGAAAGATGCATTAATTTGATTAAACAAGACATTCATAGTTTTACCCAAAAAAATGCAGTTTCAATTTCTATTCAGCAAAGAATCCGTTTTCAGATAATAATTAGAA
>JAUMHI010000046.1:1348022-1358671 GCA_032359435.1 Enteromius unitaeniatus
CATTCATAGTTTTACCCAAAAAAATGCAGTTTCAATTTCTATTCAGCAAAGAATCCGTTTTCAGATAATAATTAGAAATATTTCTCAAGCAGCTTAACTTAACATATTAGAATGATTTCTGAAGGATCCGGAGAGAAGAGGCTTTGAGCACAGGATCAAATTATATTTTACAGTATACTTAAATAGAAAATAGTTATTTTAAATTGGAAAAATATTTAACAATGTTTCTGTTTTTACTGTACTTTTGATTTTAAAAATGGCCACCTTGGCAAGTGTTAGCTTCTTTCTAAACCTAAACAAAAATGAACTAGTTTAGATATTATAAGATATAGTAAAAGAAATACTAGTACTGGCAACAAAAGTATAATATAACCAGATAATGTGGCTTAAGCATCCATATACAGCCTGCAGTCGGATTCATGTGATGAAAGAATTGTTCATTCAGGTTATTTATGTGAGTCAATATCCTAGATGTTCTCCAGATATTGCTTCTGGTGCGTAGAGCCAAAAAGTCAATGCAAACAAACCGAGAACGTATCATTCGAATAAAATGCTTTTATAAAACCTTAAAAACACTTTAGACATGATTTTAGATGAGATCACCTGGTAAATCACAGTAACTCACAGCCTAGAGTGCTTCTTGGCTTTAATATCTATACTAATAATGATGAGCTTGTTTGCAGGATCTGTCTCCGTATCTGCCCAGCGTGATTCCCGGACTCAAAGCGTCTCTGTTGGACCCCGTGCCCGAGGTAATATCAGCCGCACTGATCCGTGAGAGCTTCTGTTAGCATTAATTGTGTCATATACGCTAAGGCTGTTTTGAATTGCGTCTGTCGTTCAGGTGCGGACCGTGTCTGCTAAGGCTCTGGGTGCTATGGTGAAGGGAATGGGTGAGTCCTGCTTCGACGATCTGCTGCCGTGGCTCATGGAGACGCTGGCATCTGAACAGAGCTCTGTGGATCGATCCGGGGCCGCTCAAGGTGAGGAAAGCGTCCCTGCACCATTAGAGGGCAGCAGAGAGCTGCAGCACACATATATTACTCTAGCACACGTGTGTTTGTCTTTCTACTTCTGTGTTGATTATCATTCCTCTTTATCTTGGTCTTTTAGGTTTGGCTGAAGTTATGGCAGCTTTAGGAGTGGAGAAGCTGGATAAACTGATGCCAGACGTGGTTCAGACGGCCAGTAAAGTGGACATCGCCTCTCACGTCAGAGACGGATACATCATGATGTTCATCTACCTCCCTCTGACCTTTGGGGATAAATTCACTCCGTATGTGGGTCCCATCATTCCCTGCATCCTCAAGGTGAAATATTTTTAAATTCACATGTTTTTTGTGTTTTAATGAGTTTGAAAAGTTTATGTAAACTCTTATATTGCTAAAAATATATTTATTAAGAAGATGTTAACTGTATGTTCAAAGAAAATAATGGATTTTTCTTAATAAATTGTTAAACATATATGTATAAAAACTTATGATTTAGGAAAATAAATACTAAAATGAATTTTCATAATAAGAAATTGTTTAACTAATATTTAACTTGTTATTTTTTAAGAAATATTACAAAATGCATTTTCTTAAAGTTATATAAACATTATTAATATTAAAGTGTTTTTTCTTTAATTATTAGAAATAATAATATATTTATTTTAATTATTATTAAATTAATAAATTGATGTTCATTTATAAATATTATGAAATAAATATAATGTTTATTTTATTTAAGAAATTAAGAAAATATTCAGCTTCTTAGTAAATGTTTCTGGTTAATCAGCAAAAAAAAAGTGTGTGTGTGTCTCTCTCTCTCTCTCTCTCTATATATATATATATATATATATATATATATATGGTATAATTAACCCAAAATGACAACTCATGTATTTTCTGTTGAACGTGAAAGAAGATATTTTAAAGAATGTTGCTGACCAAACAGTATTAGCCACTCACTTGCATAGAAGCGGAAAAATAGAGTGGAAGTCAATGGCTAATAGCAAGTGAACATGATTCTTGTTGATCTGTTTCTGTCTTTTGTTGGTTGTTTATACTATTTATACAGGAATATTGTTGTCATCTAGTAGTCTATCTCTCAGTATGATAGCTGATCATGTGTGTGTTCAGGCTCTGGCCGATGAGAACGAGTATGTGCGAGACACAGCCCTGCGTGCCGGCCAGCGCATCATCAGTATGTACGCCGAGACGGCCATCGCTCTGCTGCTGCCAGAGCTGGAGCAGGGCCTGTTTGACGACCTCTGGAGGATCAGGTACCAAACATCCGCCTTCCATCACTTCAGAGGACGGCTGCCATAGCAATGGGTGCTGATGCTGAGTGTTTGTGTTCTCTTAGATTCAGCTCGGTGCAGTTGCTAGGCGACCTGCTGTTCCATATCTCTGGGGTAACGGGAAAGATGACAACAGAGACGGCATCAGAGGATGACAATTTTGGCACAGCCCAGTCAAATAAGGTAACCATAATGAGGCTCTGGAACAGACCACAGGACCACGTCTGACGGCCGGGCTTTCATTACAAAGTCCAAAATACATCCCTCCCTCTCTGCCTGTTGTGTCCCAGGAAACTTGTGTGTAAATGTTTGTTATTTTCCCCAGGCCATCATTGGAGCTCTGGGCTCTGAGAGACGCAACCGTGTGCTTTCTGGGCTCTACATGGGCCGCTCAGACACACAGCTGGTGGTCAGGCAGGCGTCTCTCCACGTCTGGAAGATTGTGGTGTCAAACACTCCACGAACCCTGCGAGAAATCCTGCCCACACTCTTCACGCTGCTGCTGGGCTTCCTGGCCTCCACATGCCCAGACAAGAGAACGGTACAATCCTACAACAAACTACAGTCCCTTTTGATTCTGCGGTCAGCGAAAGATGCATTTGTTTGCTTGTTAACAATATAGCATGCCATAATTAGTTTAATGTATTTATTATATCTTTTTTATTATGTTAATAAAAAGTCTCGATTTTGAGGCATGAAATACAGTGCTGCCTTTTTTCTCCTGCAGGAATCAATTAATATGTTTAATATAAACCACTGTATTTTTTTAAAAACGGTTTAATCTGTTAACTTGACATTCTGTTTATTTTCTTAATGACGTTATCATTACTGTTTAAATTAGTATTTAAAATAATTATTAAGAAACAACTGTAATTAATTCAGAAAATATTTGTTAATTTTAATGTTAAGAAAATTAATGCTTGTTATATTTATTTGATATAATACATATTAAGTGGCTTTCTTTCTTAATGCATTAAAGTATTTAATTTTATGACAATGAGAACTGTTAAGAATTTTCCCCATAATATTATTATTATTATTATTATAGTAATAATTAAAGTGTTTATTTTCTCAGTATTCATGACTTAAAAAAAACACAATTTTTATCATATTTAAATTGCTGTTTATTGTCTCTTGAAAATATGCACAAGTATAAAAAATATAAATAATACACAACAGTTATTTGTTCATTTTAATGTAATTTTGTTTTCTTTTAAGATATTAAGAAGTAATTTTCTTTTTTATTTAATTTTAATGAAATGTTTACTTTCCTAATATTATTAAAAATAGTGATTAATTTGTAATAGGTAGTTATAGAAAATGATGCATGATGGATCAGTCCAATGTGTCAATAAAGAAAAATCTGTCACTTATGCTGTTGGTGTTTATATCTGTGTTTCCAGATTGCTGCTCGTACTCTGGGTGACCTGGTGAAGAAACTGGGTGAGAAGATCCTGCCTGAAATCATTCCCATCCTGGAGGAGGGTCTGCGCTCAGACAAGAGCGACGAGAGGCAGGGTGTGTGCATCGGCCTCAGCGAGATCATGAAGTCCACCAGCAAAGACGCAGTGAGTTACGGCTGATGAAGTATGCTCGACAGGTTCCTTCTGTTCACCTCACTGTGGTAAAGCGGTGTTTTTGTGTCAGGTTCTGGTGTTCTCAGAGTCTCTGGTTCCCACTGTGCGTAAAGCTCTGTGTGATCCTCTGGAGGAGGTCCGTGAAGCAGCTGCCAAAACCTTCGAGCAGCTCCACACCACCATCGGTCACCAGGCCCTCGACGACATCCTGCCTATGCTGCTCAAGCAACTGGTACTGCCCCTTTCCCACAATCCTCGCCTTTACTTTCAGAAAACAAAGGAGGATAGACATTTAAAAAATGAATTGGCAACAAAACAGTATTAAAGGCATAGTTCGAAGTATTATGAAGTTACTGTAAAATGTTTTCTGTTAAAAATGTGACGAAAGCATAATTACTCCAGTCTTCAGTGTCACATTAATATGCTGATTAAGACATGTTTCTGATAATTAAATGAATGAATACAGTGCTGTTAGTTTCCTAAAATGCTCTTGCTTTTTGTTGCAGGAGGACGAGGAGACGTCAGAGTTTGCGTTGGATGGATTGAAACAGGTCATGGCTGTGAAGAGTCGATCTGTCCTGCCTTACCTCGTGCCTAAAGTGAGTTCTCTTTACTTACTAATCTGTGCATGAACAAAGATTAATAACCTTATACATCCAGAGGTTTTTTTCATTAGCTGACCTCTTAGACAGGGCTAGACTGTCTTACTGACATTTAAAAGGTGACCAACCACAGCGTGCTTTTTGTCTGATTATTTACAATGTTTTGTTAAGATTTAGCTCTTGTAATTTGAACTGTTTTCACTTGAGTTGGAGCTAAAATGATGATTTTTTTCATTTTTTTGATCAAATTTTTTTTTTTAGTCAAAGCACACCTATTATGTGTAATAAAGGTTGGTATTTTGAGACTGACATGCATGCAAGGTCAAAAACACTTTGATTGTCTTATCATATGCATTTATTTTGACCTGATTTGCTCAGTGGCTGAGTTTTGCATTTTTTATTTTTTTTATAAATCTGACTTCAAGAAATGTCATAAACCAGCCAGTCAGAACGTGTTTTTCTGGTTTCAGAAAGCTCTAGCCGTTATTGTGTGCATCAGACCGTCTGTGAACGTCTCTCAGACTGAGACTAGAATATTCCTTGCACTTGTTTAACTGTTAAACTTGGACTGTATTCCAGATCATGTTATTTAACACTTTATTTTTATCCCGTAGCTGACGGCTCCTCCTGTAAACACGCGTGTCCTAGCCTTCCTGTCTGCGGTGGCAGGAGACGCTCTGACGAGACACCTCGGGGTGATTCTGCCCGCGCTGCTCTCCTCTCTCAAAGACAAGCTGGGCTCAGAGGAGTGCCTGCAGGTGAGCACCACAGCTGTCAATCACTTCTGAAATATTGGAATAATTCAAATACTTCTAAAGTCTTTTCTCCTCGACAAAGCTGCATTTAGTTGATCAAAAATGAAGCATAATTTGAATGATATTACAGTGAAAAATGCTTAAATCAATGTTAATAAATTAATAAAATTATGTGAATGCAGACTTGGTGAGCAGAGGAGACTTCTTTATAAAATATTCACAAAAATCATAATGTTGACCAATAATACACACACTTAACTTTTGTTTGTCATGTGCGTGTGTCATTTGTGGTCTTCCGCAGGAGCTGAGCAACTGTCAGGCTGTGATCCTCTCGGTGGAGGATGAGGTCGGTCAGAGAATCATCATCGAAGATCTTCTGGAGGCCACTCGAGGAGCAGACCCTGGGCTGAGGCAGGCGTCCGTCACCATTCTCAATGGATACTTCTCTCGAACCCGCATGGACTACAGCGCTCACACGCGCATGCTGCTGTCCGGCCTCATGCGGCTCATGAACGACTCCAACCCCGAGGTGCTCAGCCAGAGCTGGGATACCATCAACTCCATCACAAAGGTGAGGGATGCTTTCATCCAGGTACATCAGAGGAACACTTTGGTTTTACGGGGTATTATTATCCGTTTCGTGTGCTCAAGCCACAATTAAGCTAGGTTTTTCTGATCCTTGATCTGCTAGTAAGGTGTCAAATTCAGTAGCAAAAAACAAGTTGTATATGAAGAGTTCAGATGCAAAAGTCTCTGCATCTGGCATTTATTTTATTTGCCATTGAACTTTCCACATACATTTCTTAAATTAAAATATATTGCTGCATACATATTACTGTTCAGAAGTTTGGAGTCAGTCATTTTTTTTAATATTTTTAATCAACAAGGAGGTATTAAATTGTCTAAAGTGATGGTAAAGGCATTTAAAATGTGATGAAAGATTTCCAATTCAAATAATAAACACCAGAGAACCCTGAAAAATAAAATATATCAGTTTCTACTAAATATATTTGGCAGTTAGAGGGATTTCTGAAGAATCTTGTTTCTAAAGTAATGTTGAAAATTCTACTTTCTCCTCTCTTAAAAAGTTACTTAAGTAATAATAATAATAATATTTTACGGCATTTTTGATCAAATAAATTATGCCTACAGACTTTTTTCCACTTTATTTATTACTTGATTCATGCTCCTACCAGGATTTAAGAAATAGAATGAAATATGTATTGTTGTTTGGTTGATACAGTTCTCATAACTTCACTGTGTTGAACAGAAACTGGATGCTGGCAGTCAGCTGTCCTTGATTGATGACCTGCACAGGGACATCCGCTCTGCTACTGCTGAGGTCAGAGGTCAACACCTACCTGGCTTCTGTCTGCCCAAGAAGGTAAGAATGAATTACAGAGACAAACTACAGAGCAAAAGTCAGCACTCGTCGACTCTGATGGCACATAATCAATGACGCGCTGCCTAATATTTATGAGGTTTGGAATACCTAGTCAGTCTGATATATTTGACAAGATTTTTAACTTTGAATTGAAAAATCCTACTATGTAGCCCATGTTTAGAATACATTATAAGTGTATTGGTAAGGCATTATAATGAATGCGTAATGCATTATAAATAACTTTATAAAATGTTGTATCATCAATATTCATAAGAATATATGTATTTTTATTTGTATTAAAAAATTATTTATATTAAAAATAAAAAACTTGCAAAGTTAGCAACTAACTGATAGTTGATAAGTGTATGTACTAATATCCCTAAAAATGAAAAAAAAATGAAAAATATAAAAATGCAAGATGGTTTAAAGGTTTTTAACTATTATGCCTTAAATATTGCCTTGTCATCTGACTGAAATGTTGTAAGTACTAAAGTTGCAACAAAATAGAACTTGCATGAAAACTGAAAATATAACTATAAGCGTATTAAAAATGTGTCATCGATATATTTGTAGCAACAGCCAACAATACATGCATACGGATCAAAATTATACATTTCTCTCTTATGTTAAAAATCACTAAGATATTACATAAAAATCATGTTCCATGAAGATATTTTGTAAATGTCCTACTGTAATTATATCAAAACCTAATTTTTGATTAATTAGTATGCATTGCTAAGAACTTAATTTGGACAACTTTAAAGGTGATTTTCTCAATATTTTCGATTTTTTTGCACCCTCAGATTCCAGATTTTCAAATAGTTGTGTCTCAGACAAATATTGTCCTATACACAAACCCACACAACGGAACGCTTATTTATTCAGCTTTCTGATTCTCTACATATCTCAATATCAAAAAATTGACCCTTATAACTGGATCTGTGTTTCAGGGTCACAAATAATTCTAAATACTGTAAAACACGGATGTGACATGCTGTTTGTTTTTCCTCAGGGAGTGACGTGTATTCTCCCCGTGCTGAGGGAGGGCGTGCTGACAGGAAGTCCTGAGCAGAAGGAGGAAGCGGCTCGTGCACTGGGCGGAGTCATTAAGCTGACATCAGCGGAGGCTCTGCGGCCCTCTGTGGTCAACATCACCGGACCGCTCATCCGTATCCTAGGAGACCGTTTCGCTTGGAGCGTGAAGACTGCTCTGCTGGAGACGCTCACTCTGCTGCTGGCCAAAGTCAGTGTCCATCACACCCCTGTCCTCATGCTGAGCTTAACCCTTCACTCACACTCATGACTAGTGATGTGCCGATCATGATGTTGTACAAGCTTGATGTTTTTTTCTCGAAGCAACAAACAAGAAAGAAGTTTATTTGGTATTTAACAGGACAAAATCTGAAACATAGGAATTAATGGCTGTTCAACCAGTGCATCCCTACTCATAACTCCCCTCTCTCTCGTGCTCAGGTGGGCATTGCTCTGAAGCCCTTCCTGCCTCAGCTCCAGACCACCTTCCTGAAGGCCCTCCAGGACTCCAGCCGGGCCGTGAGGCTGCGGGCGGCAGAGGCTCTGGGTCAGCTGGTCTCCATACACACTAAAGTAGATCCACTGTTCACCGAACAGCTGTCGGCCATACGCAACGCAGAGGACTCTGGAGTCAGGTAAAAACACCAAAAAACAAACAAACACTTCTAGAGCAGCAGCTTTCTTTCTCATCATTAAGCTTTTCTGATGTATGTTCTGTAGTGCTTGTCAGTCACTCTGGTATTGTCTGTATTCTGCAGGGAGACAATGTTGCAGGCCCTGCGCTTCGTCATCCAGGGTGCAGGGGCAAAGGTTGACCCCAGCATCAGGAAGAACATCACCACCACACTGCTGGGCATGCTGGGACATGATGAGGTGCAGCTACTAGTCAGGGCTATTATTATGGTTAACTAAAATATGTGTGTGTGTGTGTATATATATATATATTTATATTTATGTATATAAGAAGCAAGTTACACAGCCAAAATTAATACATTTTTAAGTGTATTGAAATTGCTGAATATATTGTTGTTATAATACTTGTTTGAATGCATGTGATCTTTGTCTTTAAAACAGTAACTAGCACAGGATGTGGTTGTGTGTGTGTGTCATTGTTGCCTTACCTCTCTTTCTCTCTGTGCGTGTGTGTGTGTGTATGTGTGTAGGATGCCACGAGAATGGCCTCTGCAGGCTGTGTTGGCGAGCTGTGTGCCTTCCTGTCAGAAGAGGAGCTGAAGAATGTTTTACAGCAGCATGTCCTTGGTAATATCACACACATCTGGGGCTTTTGCATGAGATGCATCCAGAAAAGCTGTTCGATCTAGAACTGCATCCTCTCATGTTATCTGTTTGTCTGCAGCGGATGTGTCTGGCGTGGACTGGATGGTGCGTCACGGTCGTAGTATGGCTCTGGCTATCGCAGTGAAGTCCGCTCCTGATCGTCTGTGTTCGGAGGAGTACAGCTCGACTGTGCTGGAGGCCGTTTTATCCAGTGCCACCGCAGACAGAGTAAGACACTGCAGTGAATCAGCAGAAGGTCCAACTCATGTTGAAACCTAGTGAGACCGCAAAATGCCTGTGTTTAGAGCCAAATAAATCATTCAGTCATAACGTAGGTTGCTTGAATCTTTAAAACTTTCCAAAAATCCACTGATTCTAGATATAAAATTCTGTTTATAAATAATATAAACATAATTTATAAATAATTAAAATGATTTATTCAATTTTATTTAAAACATAAATTATAATACATTTATTATACATGCTGAATGTTTTTCATGACATTTAGAGAGGCAATAAAACTTATCCATGACTGAATAAATTGCATACTTCTGAGTATAAAATTGTTAAATTAATAATGTATAAAAATGTTGTAATACATAATACTTTTGGTTTTGCCATGAATATAGCTGCTGATAAAGTGATACATCAAATAAATACAAATTAAATAATTCATCACGTTTGATATGGTTTGAATAATTTGAGTGTGGAAAAAGTATAGAATTTGTCATGGAAAGTGTGTAAGAAGCATGAGTTCATAGCTTATGATTTTGACAAGATGTTGCTGTTTCATATTAATGCTTTGTTGTGTGTGTGTTGTGCACAGATCCCCATCGCCTGCAGCGGCATCAGAGCCATGGGTTACCTGATGAGACACCAGCTCCGCTCAGGAGGATCAGAAAGCATCTCGCCCCGCATCATCTCACAGTTCGTCAAGGTGAGACTGACTCCAGCGTACTCCTGAGATGAACCGCCAGATTGTGTAATGCACACTGCACACTTAAATGTATTGCTCAATTTAACATGTTCCTGAACATTTTGTTAAAATACACTGCTCCAAAATTAAAGGGAACTCTAAAATGACACATCCTAGATATGAATGAATTCTTATTAAATACTTTGTCCTTTGCATAGTTGAATGTGCTGACAACAAAAATTCTCAGTGGAAATCAAATTTATTAACCCATGGAGTCACACTCAAAATTAAAGTGGAAACACACACCACAGGCTGATCCAACTTTGATGTAACGTCCTTAAAACAAGTCAAAATGAGGCTCAGTAGTGTATGACCTCCCTACAACACCTGAGCATGCTCCTGATGAGGTGGAGGATGATCTCCTGACGGATCTCCTCCCAGACCTGAACTAAAGCATCCGGCAACGTGGTGTTGGTGGATGCACCGAGACATGATGTCTCAGATGTGCTCAGTTGGGTTCAGGTCTGGGGAACGGGCGGCCAGTCCATAGCATCAATGCCTTCGTTTTGCAGGAACTGCTGACACACTCCAGCCACATGAGGTCTAGCATTGTCTTGCATTAGGAGGAACCCAAGGCCTCACAAGGTGTCTGAGGATCTCATCTCGGTACCCAATGGCAGTCAGGCTACCTCTGGTGAGCACAGCCCTCCAAAGAAAGGCCACCCCACACCATTCAAACCGGTTATGCTGGAGGATGTTGCAGGCAGCAGAACGTTCTCCATGGCGTCTCCAGACTCTGTCACATGTGCTCAGTGTGAACC
>JAUMHI010000046.1:1366760-1388164 GCA_032359435.1 Enteromius unitaeniatus
CTTTCAGCCTTTCTTACCTTGGCCATGTCTCTGAGTATTGCACACCTTGTGCTTTTGGGCACTCCAGTGATGTTGCATCTCTGAAATATGGCATATCTTAGCAGCTGCACGCTTGACTCTTCTCAGTTCATGGCCAGTTATTTTACGCCTTAGTTTTTCCACACGCTTCTTGTGACCCTGTTGACCATTTTGAATGAAACGCCATGATGAAGCTTTGCAATTTTAAGAGTGCTGCATCCCTCTGCAAGACATCTCACTATTTTGGATTTTCTGAGCCTGTCAAGTCCTTCTTTTGACCCATTTTGCCAAAGGAAAGGAAAGGAAGTTGCCAAATAATTCTGCACACCTGATATAGGATCATTAAACCACACTCCTTCTCATTACAGAGGCTTTCGAGCCTATACAGCATGCATGAAGAGGATGATGTGGACTAATAATTCTGCACTGCCTGTAAAGCAAATACATGCATCCTTTGATCCTTTGCTTGTTGACGGCTGTTACGTCATATGGCGCCGGCGTGCGCTCTGATTGGTCCTCCGCCGCGCTGTGCAGCAGGAGGAAGCGCCGTTTCCGGTAATGAGCGACTGACTGCTGACACCGCCAAACCCCGACGACAAACCCGCTGCTTTCGGCATCTACCGGGGGGAAATAGTCCGCTCTTATCCGAGCGGGACGTCAGACGGGTTCCAGCCAAGCGTTCGGCTGGAGAGAGGCGCGAAGCTGCAGCGAAGGCGCGGGGTTTGAGCCTCCCACCACCGGCATGGCCCGCGACTACGATCACCTCTTCAAACTGCTGATCATCGGTGACAGCGGTAAGAGACGTCGCGGATGCGTGACGGAAAGCGGGCCGGCTCGAGGCTTCGGGGGCTTCGGGTGTCTCGTGTTAAAGCTGTGAGCTCCGAGAGGCTGTAGATGAACGCAGGTCTGATTAAACGCACGCAGCGCGCTTCTGTCATTGTGCCGCTCCTTTAGGCCCGAGATCCGGAGATCCTGCTCTATGCATCATTTATTTTTTACTACAGCAGAGGTGCATTGATCTGGGTGCTTTCAGAGCGTATGTAACCACTTCAGACACGTTAAATATGTCTGAATATCAATGCATTAGTATCTAGAATATATAAACCCAAAAATAGATATGTATGTAAACGCTTTGCAGTCGAAACGTTTGAAAATCATATATCTGCGTTGAAATTGAAGATGGTGTGCTTGAATATGCCCACAGTCCAAGTGTTTTTCGACATTTTTGTGAGTTTGAGGAGAGCTGGCTTAATGCATTTTTATACAAAAATGAATAAAATGTAAGAAAATATGATCCTGCGTGAGATTTAATAAATGATGTTATGTTTCATTGACGTGAACAGGTTATTTTGTTACTTAATTGCATGCAACTGCGAATGAACTGATCTGAAACTGAAATCTGGATGTGTTTGCAAGTGCTGGTTTAAACAGAAAATGTTTTGTTTGTGGTGCTTTAGCTTTAGTTTGGTTAAAGTTGAAGCTCTTGTTCAGGTGTGAGTAGAGGAGATCTAGTGTGTCCTGTTTTCAGAACAGCCAGCGACTCATCACAGCTTGCGGTTCTTGTGGGTTGAGTTCTTGCACCTTCTCATGTAAAGCTTTCCACTCAAATGAGCTCAAGCTGTTTGGATGAACTGTATCTTATTAAAATGTCACATTGTTTGTGTTTCAATTTTCAATTGCTGGTTTGAATTAAGAATAAATTAAATAATCCATTTATATATATATATATATATATATATATAAAAGTTTATATATCTATTTAGACAGTGTATAGATATATAAAACTACTTTATTATGCATTTTTATTTTGTCTACACTTTCAATGCAAGATATATTTTGTACAATAAATTATTAAATAATAATTTACCCATAATTAAATGTGTAAGTTACATAAATAAAAAAAATAGTTTCTTTTTTGGGTCGGGATCTTATTCTCTATATACTGGGGGTAAAAATTAAATATTGTGAAATAATTATTGCAATTTAAAGTAAATGCATTCTTTGAATATATTTTAAAATCAAATTCATTCCTGTGATGCTAAGCAGAATTGTATTATATTTTATTTATTATTTGCTGTATATATCACATAACCTAAATCTCTTTATGATCATTGTCATAGGCCTCAGTGTTTGTGATTTTTTTTTTTTTATTTGGGTTCTGCTTCAGTTCTGAACTCTAATGATACGGTACAGATCTCTGGTCCGTGATGAAAGAACATCATCTGGATTTGTCCCACATGGATGGACACTGGCTTGGAATATAACTTTATGCTTCATTTTCAACTGGAACGTTTGATCTGATTTCTTGCGGCTGGATTTGCTCGATTAGGCTATGTTCTCTTTTTGAGAGATTTGAGACAGATTGCTAAAAATGCAGGTTGGTCACTGCAAGAAAGCCCTGTAACAGTGTTTGTTTGGAAAGTGACTGAATCAAGCGTGTCGACTCTTTTATCCTGTGTGTCAGTGGCGTCTTTTTTTAGGAGAGGATGTTTGCTTGGTTTATCTTCCTTTCTGAGAGTGAGCGGTCGTGTGTGTGTTGGCTGTAGTCTCAGACGGCACGCCTACCGACCGTTCATAAACCACCACATTCATATTCCACCGAAAAATCTGCAATCTGATTGGCTGCCTTTGCTGTTTTGAATTACCTGCAAACTCCTGAAGAAAGAGGGAGACCGTTTCTTCCGGTCGAAGCTAAGAATAATGTGCAGATCAGAGTTTTTTGCTGGCGTGATTGTTTTGGTCCTGATGTCATGTTTGGGTTTTAAGCAGTGAATCTGAAAGCTGGGAGAAAGCACACGCTGGGCAGGCGTTAGGGTTTGTCTGGAGCCAGTATTTATCACGTTCATATCATATGTTGTGTGGTTTTGTTTGTCGTTCCAGGTGTTGGAAAGAGCAGTCTTCTCCTGCGCTTCGCTGACAACACTTTTTCAGGTAAGATGCATCCGTCTGATTTATTATCATGTTTGAATGGCACAGAAAGCGCTGAGATTTTCCGAGAGCGTGAAGATGGCCCGTCACAGCTGCTGTTTGTGTCCAGAGTCGCTTATGTTTGCTACATTTTTAAAAAGAGAAGTTCTTGCACAGCTTTTGTTTTCAACTAAAGAGAAATGAATGCATTCAAGTAACTCTTGTTTTAATTCGCAAAGAGAAGTAACATAAGTTTATAAGTGATACCATCCAAAATGATGGGGTCGTGAAAGATTTCTATTTTAAATTGTTCTTTTGCATCATAGAATCTTTAAAAATAAATGCAGTTTTAAATATTAATAATAATCAGAAAGGTTTCTTGGGAACCAAATCAGTGTGATTTCTGAAGGATCATGTGACTAAAGACTGGAGTAATGATGCTGAGAATTCAGCTTTGATCACACATTTTTAAATAAACAAATTGTAATAGGATTCCACATATATGCTCAAACTGAAATCATTGTCATATTATTATCATTTCTATGGGTTTTGTGATGCACGAGCTCTATGTAGGCCAACAGCGTCCTAAAATATTCTTTAGGACAATGTTTGCAGAGCGAATTATGAAAATAAAAGCCCAAGCTAATCTATTATGCTGGCATGTTCAATGTTCTTTGGTGTTGCAGGTAGTTACATCACCACTATAGGAGTCGACTTCAAGATCCGAACGGTGGAGATCAATGGAGAGAAAGTGAAACTGCAGATATGGGATACAGCCGGACAAGAGCGTTTCCGGACCATCACGTCTACGTGAGTCAAACACACGACATGCTGAATGTGTCCCGTGTATGTTCTACACATGATTTTGATTTGGTTTGTGCTGAATTTAGTTTGGGAAGGATAAATTCCTGGTGGTATTTCTCTTTGAAATGATGTGAGCAATAACATTATAAGGCATTGGAGACTGGATCTTTGTTTGTGGGTGCAGTGTGTGCCAGCGTGGCTACCAGAACGCTTCAGGGAATCCGTTTGAACTTCCTAATTAGCGTTGTAACGTTTTATAGCCGCTGTTTGACTGAGGATCAGCTTCTACCGTCAGCACTCTGGGACTGAAGCTGTCCTTTGGCTTTAAGTTCAGTTCCTGTGCCAGAAGGATTTATTTGCCGTGATGTTCGGATGTATCTTACATTTGCTGAAGCACACACACTTCCACATAAACTTTGTTTGTGTGGGAGCATCATACAGAATTCTCTTCATGAAATACATTTGATAAATAGGTAGCTTAAGTTTCGATTACAGTTTTACATGAAAAATTAGGAGTACTGCATGACTTCCTTATTATTGTTGTTTTGTTTGACGATATCTAAAAGTCTTAATCAAGATACATTTACTTCAGATGAACAAAATTTTATGAGTTCATGCCCAAAGCAGGAACAAATATCCTGTATCAAATATATATCAAATATAAAACTTGTTTTGAAATTGAATGAAGTGGATTTCTGAACCCAATAATCAATTTGAATAGATTTTGCATACACAAGACTTGATCTATTTTCCTTCTCAAGGCATGACTTGAAGAATTTGCACTAGAAAAGGATTTTAAAAAAGCACATTTCTGCAGTGTGATAGAAGATATTCTAGTAGTTGGGAGGAGAGCTATTTAAGCTCTTTTTTTGGAAGTAAGTGGAAAAATCAATTCTTTTAGGCATTGATAATGCAAGACATTTAAAGGCTATATTTTAACATTGTGTTGCATTCGATTTCTTTCTTTCTTTTTGTAATGTACTTTATAAAAACCTACAAAAGAATAATGGCCTACATTAAAATATTTGAGACTTCAAATGACTTTTGTCTGTAAAAATAAGCACAAGCTTTATTGTAAGCTGTGGACTGTGTTAATGTGGTGATGTAGTTAAAGGGGCAGCTTGGTCATTCTGCAGCTAACGAGGGAATGTATGTACATTCATGCATGTTTATGAGAGCTTCTGATCTGTTATTAAGGACTGTGACAGGCTCGGTCAATGACACAAGGGTTTGGTCACTCCAGGCCTCTCAAAGAGCTCTTTGTGCGCGCATGTCTTTGTGTCTGTTTGGAGACAGAAGACGGACTGTGCTTTTAAAGTCAGAGGGCTGTTCCCTCATTCACTGTTGGTTACTGAGAGAAATTCTTGTTCATTTTAAAGCCGAACTCTTTAAAACTCTTTATTTTCGTTCTCAGTTATTACAGAGGAACCCATGGGGTCATAGTAGTGTATGATGTCACCAGTGCCGAGTCCTTTGTCAATGTCAAACGATGGCTGCATGAAATAAACCAGAACTGTGATGATGTCTGTCGAATATTAGGTGAGTTCTCCAGTAAATGTTGCACGTTACATTTTATTTTAATATTATATTATTTCGTTTTTTTTTTAAGTCCAGTTCTATTTGTAAATGACCAATACCTTTGCATGTGAAATATGGTGTTAATTCACACTGTGGGTAGTCGTATGTTAATGAGCCCCATGCTTGTGACGTTACTTCCATGACATGAATCAGCAGACATAACGAAGTCTATAATGAATTCTATATTAATTTTTGTCTGTTTTCTCCCTTCAGTGGGCAATAAAAACGATGATCCAAACTCTAAGGTTGTGGAGACGAATGACGCACAGAAGTTTGCTGAGCAGATGGGCATCAGTCTGTTTGAGACGAGTGCAAAAGAGAACATCAATGTGGAGGAGGTGAGTTCCTCAGGGCTCTGTGTTAGGACCATTCAGATTGTTCTGTGAAACACCTAGAACCCACTGAAAAACTCTCTAAAATGTACTTTTGCTTTGCTTTAACTTTGAAATCGCTTGTGCACATCTCTAGTCGAAAGTAGTCCAAACTAAATAGAAATGAGCCGATATATATATCTGTGTGACATCTATTTTACAGCAGCTTCAAACGCAGCTCATTTAATCAGATTTTAGAGCCGTGTATGTTGTATAAGTGTGTTGATCTTTATTAGAATCAGTTTTGGAGGGTGCAATAACATATCCATGTGTGTTTTTGGTCTTTGTGTAGATGTTTAACTGCATCACAGAGCTGGTGCTCCGGGCAAAGAAAGAGTCTGTGGCCAAACAGCAGCAACAGCAGCAGAACGATGTGATTAAACTCGGCAAGAATAGCAAACGAAAGAAAAAGTGCTGCTAGTGGACGAACAGACGTTCCTCTGCGCGGGGTTCTGCACACGCAGACGGACTGTGATCGTCTCAGTTAAGATTTCACAAAAACACAGTACGGACAAATGCAGTCCTTTCTGGACCGAGACAAACCACAAAGACTTTTTAAAAGAAAATGTACAGATTTTATGAGAGTCGAGGAGTTTTATGTGGAATTCGTGATATTTAATAAAAGATCCTCCTTCTTTATTGAAGGACCAGCAAGCTGACGCGATCGCCAAACCGTGCAGGTTTCTGTATGTTTTCAGAATTACTCTTCAGTGATTATATATCTCTAATATCCACCATCTCAGGAGTGATTTTTACTTTTCTTTTTTTCTTTTTTTTTTGGTGAAATGGCAGTGTTTTTTTGTTTTTTGTCAGGTTTTTTTTTTTTTGTTTTTTGCAAGAACAATTTGGGCCTTCACCCCTTTTTGCATTATTTTTTTTATATATATATATATAAATGAAATCATACACATATAGACATTTACTCACCATGGACTCAATCGGAGACCGATGCCAACAACTTTAGGCTCATTTCAGACATTATTGATTAGTTATTCGTCATTTGTTTTCATTCTCTGATTGGATCTTTTGTTATTCCTCAAGCCCGTTCCTTCCTTTCATTGAGTGAATCTCACAAAAAACATCTCCAGGTCACATTTAAAAATGACTTATATTTTGTATTGCGAAAACGAAGACTTTGTTTAGGATCAAGGACATTTCATGCCAAATTCTTGATGAAGTAGATGTTTATACATTGTGAAGTAATTATCACAGTAGTTTTTGATACTCATTTAAAGAAATTGTAACATGCATTAAAAATGACTATTATTGCAATAAGAATGAGAATTTAAACATCTGGATACTTTTTAGTAATAGAAAATGTAGTCTATTAAAAAAAAAAAGTAATGATCCTAATACAGGCTTTATTTTTGTCATGCAAATGATAATTTCTTTTTGCCTTTTAGATTTACATGTTTTTTTGAGATTCACCTCTTTAGTTTCGGCTTCGGGTCTTCATGATGTGGACACCCAAGCTCCTTTGACATTTAACGACGACATCTGCTGCGTCAGGCTCTTGTTTTTCCACTTTCATTTTCCCCGTGAAGATGAAGGTGGATGATACTGCCGTAATCTCAGATCAGTGTTGCCATACACTTCTCTTCCATGTCAGTCGTGGTAGTATTCATCCAGGCACTGGAGTCGCATCTTTGGGTTTGTGGATGCATTCAATTATAGCCGTCTCACGGAAGAGCCACGTTGTTGTGCCATGCAAGGTTGTATGAAGTACAATACAAGATGCTGATACTAGGTTTAAAAACATAATTACAGTGTTTATGCACAGCTGCAAAGAGTCTATTGCTAATATGAAATGTAATATGTTTTTATATGTGGAAGGGAGATGTTATATTAGTGTTTAAGCCAATGGGGTTCATCCCTAAACTTCTTGAATACGCTATTGACACTTTGACTGAATTGCATTTATTGGCAGACCCACATTTGACAGATGCACAACCTCAGTGTTATCTTCCAATGGCGTCTCTATGAAGGTGAATCTCACCAAAACAGACTCATCTCCAAATTCACCTTTTAAAAACGTATTATTCATGATGAAAATGAAGCTGAAGCTTTTTTTTTTGCAAAGAATTACAAAGTTTTCATGAAATGCATCTACACTAGAGCCATTACAACACAGTGTTTCCCCGTGAAAGTGAAGCCAATTTTTAGGCACATTATTTTCTTGAAAAATGAAAAGGACGAGAAAAAAAAAAAAGCTTTTGCATAAATTTATAAAGACAACAATTTGTTTATGCAGAATGCTTAAAAAATGGTTTGTTCTGCGTTTGTTACAACCTTGTTTTACATTAAGATATTGATGTAAAATGTAACATTTTTGCAGACAATCACAGAATTTTTTAAATGTCTGTATAGAAGTAATTTTTTTTGTGCATTTTTTGCAGGTTTTGTTTTTTGTTAGAGCTGCATTAATTAATTACCACAAATAGTACAATGATATATAAATGCTTAAAAACTGGAATGTGCAAAACATTGAAAAAGATTAAGGAACCTAAAATGAGCTTCATTTTTTATATATATATATATATATAATTTTTTTTTTTTTTTTTTAATATCTAAAAGGTAATTTTGTTTTTGAGTGGTTTTGTGAGATTCACCAATAGAAATTTCATGATTTTTCATGTAGTAAGCCAAAACGCACCACAAGCCCTGGCTGTGCTGTGAGCCAATTTCAACCCAACGTTTGACAACGTTAGCCCATGCCCGTGCAAACTGTGCTGGTTGAAACACTTCTCAGCTGTGGTTATATTATACACTGGAGAAAAGAAATGTATAGTGGACCTCCCCTTTATGAATTAAATCATTAATAAATATTTTAAGAATTAATATTTGACACAAGCATGTTTGTCCTTGTCTTTATTAAGCATTGTCACGTTGCATTTGTTTACAAGCTTTGCTCTTTCTTTTCAATGTTTATTGCAGGACTGCAACAATTTCTCAGTTTTATTACTGGAATATCTGATCATTGAGAATTTTGCATTCATATTTCTTTTTTTTTATTATTATTCTGATGCATCACAGTGCGTTCCACGTCAAGACATTGGAAGCTTTTTTAGCATGGACATATGTTTGTCTGCATTTGTATATAACTTGGTATTTTAAAGCAATCTGTTGGAAAAATAAGAATTTAATAATTATAAAAACACACCGGATCAAACTCACTATGAGTATAAATAGCAAACACCTCATAGGAAGTATAAAATCTGCCTTATTTACATGTTTACCATGGTATTACTTACAAATGTACAAATACATACACTTTTGTCTGCAGTCTTTGTCTGGAAGTGGAGCATTCTACAAAATGTGATTATATTAGATTCATTTTAAGTACTTTTGACACATTTTCTGGTTTTATTTAAAGAAGTAACAGAGCAAGTGATCAGCATGAATAATTCATACTTAAGTATATCATATTTACTATAAATGTAGCGAGGTTCGTGTTGATACAAAGTTGTATTTTAGCAGCGACTTTTGAGATTTACTGCAAAGATAAAGTGAGTAGATGTATGTATGCTTTTAACATGTTGAGTTTTAGAAAGTGCATTTCAGGAAGGAATTTGGCACTAATGAGGCTGGTGAGAACCATTCATATTTGCTTATACAATACAATATTATTTACTTAAGATAGCTATTGAACTTATTAATCCCATTTATTCTATGTAAAATAAGCTTTTCAGACTAACAGTATCAGGATAGAATTGCTTAATACTCAGTATTTCTATTCAAATAATGAATCAAACGTCCAGTGATTATATTCAAACTACTTGTTTTTTCTCACGAATGAACTATACATAGAAGGACGTGCACATCCACTCACATGCATGAAGAACTAGTGCTTATTTGAGGGACTGGTGACATTTCCAGAGAGTTTGTGTAAAAATGGGAAACACTTTCACAACAACGGCTCACACAGATTTAAGACACAGAGCAGAGAGACTTGCAAAAACGGTGTTTAAATGGCAAAAACACAGCAGTACAAAGTCAACGTAACAAGATGTGTACAGAACAGTGTGTGAAACGCAAGAACAGAAATTTTAACGGAAAGACATACAGAAGAGAGGCGAGTAATACTCTAAACGTAGAGCGATTCGAGTCTGGAAGATTTAAACCACTGCTAATATAACAGTGTGTTTCATTCATCCGCCGTCACACAGGAGGAGCACTACAGGCCTTCATCAAAGCATCTGCTCCTTTTAAAATCACCTTCTAATCTCTCAAATGCAATTTCCAAAGGTGGCATTAAAGGAAATTGGAGTAAATTTGCTGTGAGAGTTATTTTTTTCTTCTGAATTTTAGTGTTTTTTTTTAGTGCATAAGAACATTTACATGCAAAAATGTAAATTTTTATGCATTCATTTTGTTCAGTATTCTGACAATTGCCAACCACTGGGGTTATTTTATGTGTGCTTTACATGCAAATTCGTTTAAATTTCTGTATTAAATAAAAAGGTCACTATAGTGAATACTCATATGAACAGTGTTTAGTGTAGTAAATAGTTACTGTAAAATTAATTTCTTTTCTCACAAAAAGAGATTAAACTAGTATTAGAAGTATTAAACTAGTGGATTTAACATCCAATTTTAACTTCTATTGTTCAAATATGTTTTAAATGTAACTTTCTTCCTTTAAATATTTGGGTCAGTTGAAGAATAATGTTCTAGGTCTGTCCTTGTATTGTTTAACTAGGTTGATGTGGGATTTTGATGAGTAATGCAATATTTTTAGTACAGTAATCTATTTGCACTATTGAAGGTGTAATGATCTTCAAATAGCAATCATTTGCAATAACTTGAAACATGAACTATGAAACGTACGCTCCGTTGTCCTGTAGTACCTCTCCTGTGGACCAGATCAGTGTTTCACATGACTATAAAATAACTAACAGATCAGTGTGATGTAGTGGGTTTTCAGATGGTTTACATTCAGTTGTGATCAGACAGCGCTTCCAGCGAATCCTCCAGAAACACTTAAGACCAGACTACACGACAGACAAGCGCACAACATGGAGATTGTTCTAAAAAACTTGATTTATCATTCAAAAGTTACGCATTTACAAATATATTGATTCCTTTTTTTTATTATTCCAAACCTATTTGTGTCTTTGTACGTATAAAAAAAAATCACTCTTTGGGTTTCTCTGAACCAAACCTCTGCGAGAAAGAAGACAGCTGCATAGCTTTGCTCAAAATCGGCCCGACTTTCACTGACTGAACCCAAAAACATACACACACTCACACACACACCAAACACGAGACGGAAAACACACCCGATTACAGCTCACGATCAGGACACAAGTGCTCCCTTCGTTCTCATAGGCTGGAGGAAGTACACACTGGAAGTGACCTGGGCTGTGTTCAGAACAAACACCAGCACACTACACTTTCTAGCCTCTTGGGGTGCTACTGTTTCAAAAAGGTCTCATTTGTACATTTAAGGTCCTAAAATTGACCTTTTTAGGGGTAAATAAAGGTGCAAAGGTGAACCTCTAAGGTTTTGTCTCTTACTGTGGCACTACTAGTGACAATTTTTTCTGAGAGGTGAATTCATACTATGCCTACAGCATTTACTACAGTATCCAAATTGTGCAGCATAGCTTTACAGTACTCACTGGATTGAATACCGTATCCCACAATGCAATGCACTTGACTTGACCTTCCTTTACAGTGTGACAAAAGAACTGGAAGTAATATCAACAATGATTTTTTTTAACACCAAGAACCAATTTTAACACCAATTACGTTGAAATTATTGGAATTTTTGGTGACTGCAATGTAGCGCTCCGCAGTTTTAAAATATTGTTACATTCTCACATACAGTGTCACATTTTGAAAAAACGGCGTGTAGTACACGGTAGTATTTAATTCTGAACACAGCTGCCGTTTCAGTGCATCTCTGAGGACTGACATTTTTTTTTATGGTGAGTGTCGTCTAATGGCGTCTTCAGTTTTGTGTTTCTCTCCGATTTCTACTGTTTGTACGTGTGTAAACCTTATTTTCAACACTGTTTTTCAGACACAGTCTACAAGTTACAGCTCAACGCTTCTGCTCTTTGGTTCATTGGCGTCCGATTGTGACTGCCTGAAGTTTATCATCAAGCAGCCTGAGGGCATTTTCTCACTGAAATGTGCTATAAAACAAGCAGGTATGTTGGTTAAAATAGCCACGACGCATTTACGCTACTAATCCTGTTGCATTATTGGTATACGTTGCGTGCTTTTATACGTTTTTGAATCTAAGCAGCTGCTGGAAATTCATTTCATATAATATCTGTGTGGTTGTTAGAAAGTTAATTGCATTCATTCGTTAATGAACCCAAGAGCAGAACGCCTGTAGCTGTTTCTGCTTTTAAAGTCGCAGTGTTCAGACATCATCTATGATTCAGGCCCAAACCCAATCTGTATCTGAAACAGACCGATTTATAACATGCTACAACCTTTTATGTTTTCAATAATACTGCAGTGCTCTCATATTTTATCCCCAAATCAGCACAGAAGATTCGGCCTGGGCCTGAAACGTGCTGGCGATGCCGAAGCCTTTGTCCTGAACCGTCTGAAGTCCAGTTCATCCTGAGTTGAGTCTCTAGCGAATGCCGTGATTTGTCGGCGAGCGGATGTGCCTCCATGAATCTCTGGCAGTGAGGTGAGGAGAAGCTTTCCGAGGCACTCGCAGGGGAAACGGACCTCTGATAGGGCAGAAGAATTCTGGGAACCCTGTTGAACAGACCCTTTGTGTTCTGCTCCTAAAGCTTTCTGAGGGAGGATTGTGGGTACAGATAAAGTGCAAAACGGCTCAAAGCCATCAGAGAACTCGGTTTACCAGTGCAGTGGTTCTCAACCGACAGCTTGTGACCCAAAATAATTCAATTATTGTCAACATAAAACTTGTGTATCGCTTCACTTAAAGCCTTTATGTATAATGCATGCTAAAGATAGTCAAAGTGTATCTTTTCAGAAATGTAACCTAACTGTAAAATTGTAACCAAAACTAAAATGCATTATAAAATTTGATGGTTTGTGTGTCGTGTTTTAATAAATAAGCATTATGATGTCTCCTTCATGACATCATACAGTGCCTTGTAAAGGCAAAATGAATGCATAAAGCTACCTTAATAGTGCATTATATATAAAAGAATTTGTGTTACCAAAATATTTCAGTTTAAATTATATATTTTTGCATTTGCTTAATTGCATATAATTTCCATCTTTTTGGAGTGCTCCGTTTTAATAGTAATAAAAGTTAATGTGATGCATATTTGTCATGCATAAATGAAACAGGTCAGCATTCTATAATAACACCAATCAATCGTGTTTTAAATACACCAGAGCAAGTTCATAAATTCCAATTTTCACCATCAAAGCAAACGAAAAAAAAAAAATCTCCCCTTAACAATAGTATAGGATAGTTTAAATTTGCATTTGATTTCATTTAATATTATATTTTTAGAATTTAGCATTTATTTAAATTGCCTATATTTAAAATATATATGAATAAACCTAATTTTATTTATTAATGATACATGTATGAACCTGGTTATCGTGTTTGTAAAACGACAGAAATCTTTGTCTTGACTGACGAATATGCAGCATGTTAAGTTTTTGAAAACTGGATGGAGATTTTATGTGCAATTCAAATACACAAAATATTGATCTGAATTTTTCGAGTGCATGGATGCAATTAATGAATGCATTTCAGTGTTTGATTTGAAAGATTTTTTTTAACTTTTTTGGTTTTTGATGAGCATAAGCAGTTGAGAACCACTGATCTGGTGATTTAGACATTCTTTTCCGTTTGTTGTACCCTTCTCTCATGTCTCTTCTCACGCTCTCTTCCTCCGTGTCTTCAGATAATCTCAATTCTTCTTGAAGAATGAAAAGAGGCGCTTGTCTCCGTCCGAGAGGCGATGCGCTCGTCTGGATGGAGCTCCTCCTCGTGACCCGTTGAAGGAGTATGGAGGATCCTTCCACTCCTCTTGGTGTTTATCCATCAGTTGTTGATCGATAACTCTGTGCATATCATCCTGAGAGAGAGAAGCAGACATCAGGGCTTCATCTGAACACAGAACAGAGCCATGGACACTGAGTGAGGTGAGTGAGAATGGATGAACACCAGTCCCAATTTCACACTTCTTTTCCATTGTTTGCACAATCCTCTTCTAGTGTTGTTATTGTTAACCAAGTTAAAAACTGTTAAAACATTTTTGGTAATCAAAAAAAATAAATATAAAATATTTAATTAAAAAAATCTAACCTAAACATTTTAAAAAATAATTAGAAACGCCTTGGCAACTATTTATTTTGATGACCAGAAATGAACAATTTAAATATAATTAAATAAAAACAATAAATTAAATTACAAAACCTACAATAAAATGTAAATTTTTAATATACAAATAAATGCTGATTCTAGCTATTTAACATAAAAATAATATAATAATGAACAATAATAAAACAAAACTATTGCCTTCTTGACACCCATTTTTACATTTTCACGTTTAAGAGAAGAATAAAAATAAAGCTAAACCAAAATATTGGAGCATTACACCAATGAAACAGAATATCTATAATTACTCAAATATATGCTTCAGTGATTTTGTAAATGTTTTCTTATTATATTACCAAATAAAAAAACTTTAATAAAAATAAATTAAACCTAAATAGAAATATAAAATAATAATAATAAAACAATTTGACAGAAGCACATAGCAAATAAAAATAAAAACGAATGAAAATGACAAAGGCACATAGAGGTATTAAAGCCTAAACTATAATTAAAATTGAAAAAAAAAAAAAAAAAAAAAGTAAAAGCTAATTCAAAATATTAACAAATACTTTAAAATATGGTTTTGATGTTTGTTCTAGTGTGAAAATGGCTTGAAGAACAAGTGAAGAACCACATGACGATGACATGAGCTGTGACCTCGTGACCTCGTTAACATGGATACAGGGTCGACGGTGAAGCCGAGCTCACCTCTAAGGCAGGAGGGAGTTACCATAGGGGAGAAGGGGTCTGTATGGAAGCTGAGAAAGGCCACTAGATCAGAAACCACAAGAGCCACACAGTGAACAGCCCTGAGGAGGCAAACTGCAGGCGGGAGAGAGAAGGGAAGCTGAGAGTTAAACACACACACACATTCACAGGACACGGGGGAGAAGAGGAAGAGGTGACACACGTTCATACACTCAACAAAGACTTCAAGTCAACATGAAACTACACTCATAACCCATTTTACATTTGTAAAGTGACATCTTTTCCTTTAAAACCACGGCTGGAAATCATTTTATCCATCAGGGATCCAACTTTCAAATCTGTCGTTATTTGATTATTCCTGTATTCCTGTAGAAGGTTAATTGACAATTATTTATCATTTCTAGTATTTTAGAAATGCTGTAAAGTAAAAAATAAGTGCCTTTAAAGACTCTTTAACTGCATACGGGTCAAACACAACACTTACAGTAATATACAGTATACAGTATATAGAAAGCTTAATAAATCCAAGTAAAGTGTCTCCTTTAATTTTTCAATTAACGGTAATAGGAAACACTTATTCACTATTAACTCTCATCGCCCTCAAAATAATTGCTGCTTATTAATAGTTAGTGTAGTAGTTATTATACTACATATAGTATTGGGTAGGATTAGGGACAAGTTAATATGTGCTTAATTACTACTAATAAATGGCTATTTTCTGGTAATATATATGCAAATATGCAACTAGTTAAGAGTTGCTATAATAAATTGTTACCCCGATAACTTATGAAAATAAAATGTCAAAATATGGGTGAAACAGATATATTTACTTAAAAAAAACAGTGACTAAATATATTTTTCAGTACTGATTAACATTTACAGTCATCTAAAAAGTTAAAAAGTATTTTTTTTAATTAATTGTGTGCTATAAGATGTCTTCAAGTAAATTAGCTCAGTGTTGACTTCATGTTGACTTGAAGAAGGAGAGAAAAGCAGACAGAGGCTGACAGGTCAGGATCATTAGAAGCTCACTGACTGTTCCTGAGGTCAGTGTTAATGAATGTTTCTTTTCACAAGGGTTAGCATAACAATCAAATGGATTTGCATAATGCTTCAAGAGATCAATAGTTTATGTGTTCTCTTGCAATAAGTTAAGTTGTAATATCATTAATTATCTGTTGTAATTTTAGTTTATATTTCAATTACAATTTCTTAAATATGTTCTGGTTTTATAAAAATTTTACATTGTTAGTATTTTGCTTTTGTCATTTAATTATTTATTCATATATAAATATATATAAATGTCTCTTGTTTTTTATAGTTTAATATCAAACTAAAAAATATATGTTTTTTCTGTTTTGTTATTTGCTTACACTTTTTTAATTAATCTGAAAAAACTCATTGTTGTATCATTAAATATGCAGTTATACTTTTTTTTTTACTTTTTCTTTCTTTCAATACTTTCTTGTGTATTTCAGTTTTTTATGTGTCTAGTATTTATATTTAAGTAGTTTTTTGTTGTTGTTGTTGTTGTTAAAATAAAATAAGTTTACTTGTCATAATATTTTACTTTAATAACATTTTTATTTTATATGGTTTTAGTTCATAATAACAATAACTTGTTACTTGGTGCTTGTGTTATGAAATATCTCTTGATTGGTGAGGGTTTGCATTCACTTTTTCTTTTCTTTTTGAGAAAGCCAGGCTGCTGAAAGAGTGCACATAATATGCACATCAGCTTTTTGACGGAGCGTTTTCTTCAGGCTGACCAGAGGTGAGAGGGGTGTTGTGTGCACTGATATGTGTGAGTGAAACCAACCTGCCAGGCTTCTAACTGCTGAGACAGGTTGAGTTTCTGCTGTATCGCGTCCAACAGCTGACTGTTCAAAGACATGATGTCTATCTTACACTTCGCCAGCTCCATCTCCACAGCTTTCTTCCTGTAACAGGGATAAGGAGGAGCAAAAGAGTTAAAGAACAGTATCTGAGGTTAATGTTGTGACTGGCAGAATGAGGTCACGGGAACAAGCCGCACTGATATGTGTAAAAACTTCAAGACAACTTCAAAAAGCCCACTCTATCTCTTTTATGGTTAATGGTGTTCGTTTAATGGTATATTCAGTTGCTCACTGGTAAAGTAGTAAAGGCAGATTTTGATGATTATATATTTAAGTACGTACAATAAATAAAGGTGGAAAAAAGGTTAAAATGGAAACTTTATTAAGTACACTTATTTGCATTCAAAATACTTCCTAACATCTAAAGTACTTGATTATGATTGTATAACTGTAGTGTTATTCAGTTTTGCATTTAAAGTTCATATATAATTTAATTGTAAAATAATGTGTAATTACAAATATGTGACATAAAAGATTCCGTAGAAATTATATTAAGCTGTATTTTAACTTACTTATTTCCCTAACAAGTAAAGTATCATTTTCTGAAGTGTGCTTGTTTTTTATAAAGGTTGATCACATGCTGCTCTTCAATATCGAGTGTCGGGCGTTTGATTAAATCACTAATTAACAGCGATGACCCATTCAGTGCATAGGATTGATTGTCGAGCCTGTAGTAGGTATTTGTTTTAGGTTCTAGTTTAGTAGTCAGTGACGTAAGCACTATTTTAGTATACTTGATATACCATTATTGTTTTTGTTCATAAATGACATGTTGCAAAATTGCTCCAAATCTGATGCAGAATCTCATCTACATCTTGGATGGTGAGTAAATTTTCAGTACATTTTCTTTTTTAAGTGAACTGTTCGTAGAAGATAAAAGGACGTACTTGGCAATGGCTTCATCTCTGTCTCGTATAGCGCTCTGTAACTGTTCGTTGGGCTCGTGTACTTCTGCCATCGCTCTCAAGCGCTCGTTTTCCTCTCTTGAGGAAGAAACTTCCACCGAGAGCATCGCCACCTACAAGATCCAGAGCAGAACCACAGGACAGAGGAGTGAATGAATGAAATCAGGTATTTCTATAGAGCAAGTGTTAATGTATGTACATGCACCTGATTATGCAGCTGTAGCACCTCCTCCTGGCTGTTGCGTATTTTTTCCTGCTCCTGTTCATACAGTTCTCTAAGCTCTCGCAGCTCCTCGCTCAATTTACGCACCTGCTCCTCCAGAACCTCCTCATCGCTGCGCCGTGAACCCTGAATGCACGCAAAACACGCGTTGAATAACAATAATAATGTTCTCAGTAGAACCTGCAGAAGTGCCTGTGATGGTTACCGTAGATTCATTGCCGTCCAGCAGGTGTTGCGTGAGTCTGCGCAGCTCCAGAAGACTAGCGTGCAAGCTCCCCGTGGGGACGTCTTTAGCCGACAGCGTCTCTGAAGACTCGTCCATGGACGAATCTGTGGATAAGGCGGAGTCTGTGATGTCATTTCCTCTCAGTTGGGAGCAGATGGAGCGCACCTGGCAGTAAGCCTCCCACAACTGCAGCCGAAGCTGAAGAAAAGACAAGAACGTAATGCAATGTGTTCCAATATTTTACGTTAGTTGCACTGTATTATTTTATATTAAATGCATATAGCTGAACTTTAGAGTGCTTTTTTTTGCCCCCTTAAGTAATACATCTTTATATAATACAGTATATATTGTCTTGGTTAAAGATCTGGCAAATGTACTGACAAGCATTTATGATAAACTAAAATATACTTTAATGGCATTTCTATTAATACTTGTCATGCATTAAAATAATATTAAATATGATGCAATAATGGAATTGCAGCTTAGTATGTAGTTAGTAATGCCCTCCAAGGCATTAGGTCTTGTTCCATTAACTCTAATTTTCAGTTGATTTAATATAAAGTTGTCCATAGGTTGCACTATTCTTGTACCAAATTACATTCCATATATCCCTCTCTGTCACCTTTGTGACTTAAATGCAAGGCTAATGAAGGTACATTGGCTCATTTATTTTGGTTCTGCCCAAAATTGTGTAAATTTTGGACTGAGGTGTTTTCTTTCTACTCAAAGGTACTTGAGATTGACTCTCTTATTACAATATTAGGCTAGGCCCCCTTCTTAGAGAAGTATATATATAATCAGATCCAGACAGTTAAATGTGAGATTACCCCCATAGCAATGTTTACCGTAAGCATGTCACATATTTTCATATTTTCAATGTGTTTTCCAGTGTTTTGTGATTGCATTTGTTCATGCGTAAAACAATTTCTAGTTTATGGAATAGTTAACAGCTGAGCCTGACTAGAAAAATGCCTCTTCATTGCAGACTAGTATATGCACTCCACTAATTTATTTAATTGTATCATTCTAGGTTTTCCAAAGTTGGATCCATGTGTCTTTAGTGAAATGAGTCCAATCTTGCTTATTTTACAAAGTATTTATGTGGGTCCAAAGTAAAATAAGCACCCTGGGTTTATGTTTTTTTTTAAAATATTAACACATTTGGCATTGGTTAGCCATGTTAAAATATTTTTAAACATACCGTTCAAACCAAAGAGCTTGGTAAGATTTTGTATTGTTTTGTATTGTATTGTGTTTTGCTCACTGACGTTGCATTAATTTGTACAAAAATACAGTAAATATTATTACAATTAAAATTGTTAAACCACTATATTTTAATATATATATATATATATATATATATAGTGATCCAAAGCTTTAATAGTTAGCAATATTCCTCCATTCTTCAGTGTCACTTGATCCTTCGGAAATCATTCTAATATGCTAACTTGCTATTCAAAAAACATTTCAGATTATTATAGAAGCTGAAAACAATAAAACTGTATATTTCTGTGGAGATTGTGATACGTTTTATTTTTTAAGGATTCTTTGATGAATAAAAAGTGCAAAAGAACAAAATTTAATTGAAATAAAACGTATTTTATGTCACTTTTAATCAATCCACACACTCAATAAATCCTTACTCGAAAAATTTAAGAAATAAAGAAATGTCACTGATCCCAAACTTTTGAACAATAAATTAAAGTGCCTCTATTATGGATTTTTAAAAATGAATGTGTAACACAGCTCTAAGTGATTAACAAAACATCTTGCAAAGTTTTAAATCTGAAAGTGCACCGTGTATAAAGTTATTATCTCTCAAAACAAAGAGTCGACTCCTCGAATCAATGAAACGAGTCGTTTTTAAAATGAGTCCCAAACCTCATGTTGAGGTCAATATGAAACATTAGCATATCATTGGTCTGACTGAAAATGCAAATTCATTCTTCACCACTTTGGACAGCTCACAAACTGCTTTAAATGAAATCGCAGATTAGTGTCACGCATATGAGAGGGAAATGAATGGTTGAACTAATAATGTAAAAATAAATGCATATTAGAAGAAAGTTTTTTTTACCTGTATGCATGTCAACCTGTTATTAGGAACTTCCAAATCCAAACTATAAACCTTTTTTTTAACCCATAATATAATAGGGGCACTTCATCAGAAGATCAGTGAGTGCTTTTGAAAGCAAAAGTTACTCAATAAGCTAACGGTGTCTTTTCCAGTGTAAGAGGGCGGTTCGTAGCTGATACCTGCTCTCTCTCCTGCTCCAGCTCCTCCTGCTCCATGCTCTGCTCGATCTCACAGAGGAGGCTGTGCGGGTTCGGACTGAAGCCCTGTAGACTGCACTCCTCCGTCAGCTCCTCGAGACGAGCGCTCAGCTGCCGGTGAGACACACGCACTTCCTGCAGCTCCAGCTGACTCTGCCGCAGCTGACACCAACACACGAGGGTCACAAAACACTCACAACACACCTGAGGGAGCACACTGGCTACAAAAACAACCCGCTCGACGGATGTTCAGCTTAGTTTAGTTTAGCTTAGTTAGCTCACAACCGAACCCGACTGGTCTGTCAGTATAAACACAGCGTCACGTTAAAGGAAGTGTGCGCAGTTACTCGTGTCATTGTGTAAATAAAACTCTATTCTCAGGCATTTTTGTCACCTATGATTCATTTATTCCACAACCACAAGTGTATGATAATAGAATTAAAACCAGCATTTGTAATGTTATGATTCATCTCAAAGCTCAGCGCTCACGTTATGCTCTATTAGACTATATTAATCTCTTACTTATCTCAGTTTGCTGTCAGTGGTGAGAGAATTCACAATAGTGCATCATTGCTGACTAACAACCACTTGCATAAGCTTAAAATTAGGATTTAAGAATCTAATACATCATATTTAAATGTAATGCGCACACACACACACACACACACACACACAGTCCTTTACACAATCTAACATGTGTTTAAAACTGAACTGGAAATTAGGTGCTGAGCGTCCAGCCAAAGGAGAACTGGCCCCAACTAAGTTTGGTTTCTCCCAAGATTTTTTTCTCCGTTCTCTGATGGATGGGGTTTTGGTTCCTTTCCGTCTCTGCATTAAATAAATAAATAGTTTAATTCTCGTCATTAAACATTACCATCACTCTATTCTCCTACTTGATAAAGTTCAGTGCTTTGCTTTTGATCTCTATTTTTAAAAGCACTACATAAATAAAAGTGATTTATTGATTGATTGATAATGGTGCTTTTTAATGACTTCATTTAATTTCTCCCGAATTGATATGTATATATATAGATAGATAGATAGATAGATAGATAAAAGATTATTGGAGTATGTATTATAGGGAAATATTGTTTCTTTGTCTTTCACATTTTATTTCAGTGTGCTTGCCCTTACTTATTTGTGAAATGTTTCTATGCCAGATTTTTCAGTGTAGACTTTTGTACAAAGAATTTCTTTAGAGGCATATCTCTTTTAATGGA
>JAUMHI010000046.1:1402799-1423949 GCA_032359435.1 Enteromius unitaeniatus
CCCCAAGCTACTCTGAAGGATCTATCTGTGAGGTACGATTCAAACCAGCGAAGTGGAATCCCTGTGATACCAAGTGAAGTGAAGCAGTAGTCAGAAGTACCGGCAGACAGTTGTATCCGAGACAATCCAGCAGAGTAAACAGTAAATGGGCAGCAGTCAATAGGGCAGGCAGCAAGAATCAATAGTCGAATAAACAGTCCAGGGTCATACACGGAAAAGGAAACACGGGAATAAACGCTCGGAATTACCTCCATGGGACGATAAGACTTCGCACTGAAGCCTCGGAGACCGAGTCCTTAAATAGCCAAAATAATGTCAACATTGTCAAAGCCATCAGCCTTTCAAATTTCTATCCGTTTGGTCGCGACCCCTAAGATGATTACGAAAGATTAATCAAAGTGTCAGTAGCAGCAGATCAATTTACAACACTTTCCGACATGTGCACGTAACGTGTAGGTAATTTTAATCTCTTTATGCATAGGATATTATTTTTGTTTCAATGAAACAATGGTTAATATCGACCAATGTGCACCGTTGTGCGCAACATTTGTATATTTTAACCACTTCTTAGGATAGTGGGGGTCATGAGTCACTGGCACGGTTATTTTGGGGGTCGCAAGCTGAAAAGTTTGGGAACCCCTGGATTAGGATATCATCTATATATATATACGATCAGGAATTTGTGATGCATGTCTCGGAAAATATCGTTGACCAATGCTTGGAACACTGAGGGGCTATTGGAAAGCCCGAAGGGCATCACCTGGTACTCGTAGTGCCAGTTTGTTGTTGAGAAGGCCGTTTTCCATTAGCGCTCCTTAGATCCAGTTTGGTGAATACACATGATGTTCTGAGTTGTTCTAAGGCTGAGGCAGTGGATACCGGTATTTGATGGTTATCTCGTTGAGAGCATGATAGTCAATGCATGGACGTAAAGATCCATCCTTCTTTTTCACGAAAAAGAAACCCGCCGAGGCGGGTGAGGTGGAAGGCCGGATGAAACCCTTTGAGAGTTCTTCTTGGATGTATTGTTGCATACATTCTGTTTCAGGTTGTGATAAAGGGTACACATGGCCCTTGGGTGGTTTGGCACCGGGTATGAGGTCTATAGCGCAATATGTGCTGCGATGTGGTGGGAGCAGGGTAGCTTTGGTCTTGATGAACGCTAGCTGGAGATCTTGGTAGCATTTAGACAGGCCCTCCAGGAGAGGAGATTTCTTGTTGGTGACTGGTGATGGAATACAGGCTCGCTGTGGGAATTGGAGACACTGGGAGTGACATTCTGAGGACCACTGGATGATCTTGTGCCCTCTCCAGGAAATAATGGGATCATGAGCGAGGAGCCAGGGATGTCCTAGGATAATAGGTTTGTCAGGAGAGTGCAGGACGTGGAACTGGATTTCCTCGGAGTGAAGGGAGCTGGTGACGAGTGTGATTCTTTCTGTGATGTGGGTGATTTTTCCAGGACCGAATGGTCTGCCGTCGATGGCTGCCACAGCAAGGTGCGGGGTACATGCAGAAAGAGGAATACAATGGGCTTTAGCGAATGTCAGGTCTATGAAGTTCCCTGCTGCCCCTGAATCCACAAAGGCCTGAGCCATGACGTTATGCTCGAGAAACTTGAGACACACCTCCAAATGTAATGAGGAAGAGAGTGAGGCTGTGCTTACCCGAGCGGTGGTAAGTCTGGGCGGTCTAGCTGGGCAGTTGGTTTGCATATGTCCTGGCTGACCACAATACAGACAGAACTTGTTTTTAATCCTCCTGTCTCTCTCCTCCTCAGTGAGACGGGTAAAACCAATTTGCATCGGTTCCTCATAGAAAATCCATCTGTTGGCCCTCCCATAAGGCCGTTGCCCAGTCCAGAGTCTTACCGGACAACAGAGAGCAGATGAGGGCCACTTTACTATCCTCCGTGTTGTACATAGAGGCCTGCTGAGTGAGGTAAATGGAGTACTGGAGCAGTGCACCTCTGCACTTGCCGGGCGTGCCGTCAAACCTCTCCGGTAGAGACATACGTGGGAGAGTGGTGGGTGGTGCGACCGGCACCAGTGGAGAAACAGGCGCGGCTGCCACTGGTGGCTCCAAACGAGCGGTGAGTTGAGCCATTGAGTGAGTGAGTGACTGCACTGAGCGACCGATCTCCTCCGTTAGCGTAGTGAGGCCATCGAGCTGCTGGTGAACCCTGGCGTGTGACTTCCTGAACCACGTTGATCAAAGCCGCTGGATCCTGTGGCAGCGAAGTCTTCTGTAATGAAGTGTCGGAGCAGTAGTCAGAAGTACCCGTAGACAGTTGTATCAGAGACAATCCAGCAGAGTAAACAGGCAGCAGTCAATAGAGCAGGCAGCAAGAATCAATAGTCGAATAAACAGTCCAGGGTCATACACGGAAAAGGAAACATAGGAATAAACGCTTATTACCTCCATGGGACGATAAGACTTTGCACTGAAGCCTTGGAGAGCGAGTCCTTAAATAGCCAAAATAATGTCCAACACCTGGCGCTGATAAGCCCAGGTACGTGCACTAAAAGGGTCCTGGTAGGAACTAATACTCGGGAGACGGTTCCCGCTGCTGTTGGGTGGAGAGAGCCACAGAGGCGCTGTTTGTGACAATATATGTGTGTGTGTGTGTTTATCCTTTCTATGCATGATTATAAGATACATTTCCACATGTGTGGACAATAGAATTATATGGCTAACTATGATCAATTATTTGCTTTATTTGTTGCATTCTCATTTTTCTCTGCTCTCTAAAACACTACAAGTATTTATGGCTTAAAGAATTAAAATTAAAATATCTGTATTAAACTACCATACACAGCCAAAAGTGACAAAACTGCAAAATTGGGCTCTCTCACACAACTGCTGGCCAAAACACGCTCAAGTGCAAGTTCACTTCTTCATCGCCCTTCATTCATTGGCCACAGTTTTAAAAGATGTCCTGTTGGTCTTCAAGCTGACTCTGCTGGACTGTCAGACAGGAAACGTGTGTAGTTTTGAGCTCACAGCTGTTGAATTATTGAAAACAGAGCGGAGCGTAGAGTAATTTTGATGAGTTTGCATAAGGTTGTGTCTCAGGAAGGTGAAGGGACTCTCTGTACCGTAGCATGAAATTTATTCATAGCATGTGTGTTGTTTTCCACCTGCCTCTGTATATATTTCCAGCCCCCCATAATCAATATTTCAATTCAAAGAATGATCAGAATAATCATTCTGGCTTTTCTTGAGCACACTACTTGATCAGTGAGTGTTTTAGACAATGACGTTGTTGTGCAGTCAGGTAGTTAAGTCTCAAGTTTGCTAACCAGAAAGTTTCTGATTCGATCTTCATAAGAAATGAACCAGAAGTGGAGATCACGTGACCCACCGAAGGCAATGGCGGTGTAGTTCGATTGCTCTCTGACTCATTATCCTTAAATGTATTTTTCTCAGTAAAATCATCAACACTTGATTAGTTTTTAGCATTTTCCTAACAGGGTAACGAATGACGATGGCAAAACATCAATTGTTACTGGCTTCCCTAGAGAAAAAGCGAGCCAAAGACCCTAATTCTGTTTCTGAGGGGGAACTTTGTGTCAAGTTAAAGATGCACCTTGGCTTCATCAGGGAGATGTTTAAGGAAGAATTCGATCCGATTGTGGACAGATTTGGAGTTTTGGAAGAAACAACTTTGACAACATGCAGACAGCTCTTCGTCAAGCAAAAAAAAGAGAAAAAGTTGGTGAGAATTGAAGATAAAAGCCGCAAGTCCAATATTCGTCTAATATTGGGGCTGAAAGAGGGTGTAAAAGGAGACGACCCACTAGGATTTATACAAGATCGTCTAGAGCAGGGGTAGGCAACGTCAGTCCTGGAGTGTCGATGTTCTGCAGAGTTTCACTCCAACCCTAATCAAACACACCTGAACAAGCTAATCAAGGTCTTCAAGGCTACAGGCAGGAGAGGTTTTATTCAGGGTTACAGCTAAACTCTGCAGGACATCAACACTCCAGGATCAACATTGCCTACCCCTGGTCTAGATTCTCTCTCTTGCTGGCAATGTAATGGAGATTGAAAGAGCGGTGAGCGGTATTTACAGTGGTGAACGTTCAAAATCAACCCCTCGCACATAGATTTTCTGCCTTTCTTCCTGGACTATAGCACCCACACAATGACATCGGCGAGGAAGAAGCTAACTCAACAAGGAATATCGTCCTTTCTGCTCTACCCTGCGGTGGTGAAAGTTACTCACCGAGGGAAGATCTCTCTTCCTGAGACACCGGTGGAGGTTGAAAAGTTCGCTCTCAAATTGGATTCCACCACAAAATCTTCTCAGAATGAGGCTGCAGCGGTTGCATCACGAGAACCAGAGGTGAGCGAGGATGAATTTGCAATTCCCATGGAGGACCTTGCTGAGAAAATCTGATTGTCTTTTCATCTGAAAAATGACCGGGTCAGGTGTCGGCGGACAAGTCGAGCGGCTAGGTTGGCCACGTATTCAAAGACTTTCACTTTGAGGGCAGATAGAAGAGTGTGTTCTAACTCTTTGCTTACAGCCCATTTTGTTTAGTTAAATTATTAAATAGTTAAATCTAGAGTCTAAAATGTCTAATAAATAACAAATAAAAAAAAAAGAAATGAACCAGAAGCATCAGTAGGTAACTTCAGGTTACTCTGGATTATTCCTCTAATAGCCTCATAACATTTTATATTTAGAGGAACATTTTATCTAAAGCTATGTGTGTTTTTATCAGTATTCATCCTTCATCTGTGTTTTTTCTCTCCTTTTTATTCATTTTAAACCATTTGAATTTTGGATTTAATGTATTTATATTAATATAATTATTTTATTTTTGTTGTTATTTTGTTAATTCATTTAATTAATATTAACACAAGTGTAGCTACAGATATGGTGTAATTTAAGCAATTGGTAGACATTTTTATCCAGAGCATACAGGACATGCATTTGATCAAAATGTATCTTCAGAAATCAAAACCCAAATCAAATTATTATTCTTTTTATTACTGTTATTATTATTATTATTTCCTTTTACTTTGTATTTATTTGAATTTATTCTTATATTGAATTACATATTTATGTCAAATATGTCTTTATTTATTTATTTTTTTAATTTGTCTCCTATTTTACAGTGTCTTCATCATGACTAGTGTTTATGAAATGTGCTATATAGTAAATGTGCCTTATATTCTTCAATTATTTGTCAAATATTTTTCCTTTTCTTTCCAATTTTTTATATTGCATTACGTATGTATACATAAAATATTTATTTCTAATTATCATTCATTTTATTTCTATTTATGAAATGATTTAAAATATTTAATTTAGTTTATTTTTAAAGGAAAGGAAAGGATGTGAAATGTGGCCAGGTATGATTTCCCATACTAGAAATTTGTGCTCTGCATTTAACCCATCCAAGTGCACACACACACACAGCAGTGAGAAGTGAACAACCACGCACACACACACCGTGAACACACACCCGGAGCAGTGTTTTTTGCACAACCATATAAAGCCGAACTGTGCACAAAGTGTGCTATACAAAGCTATACAAAGCAGCAGATTTGACTTTAAGTCTCCCTGTCTACATTTTACAGAGCTGTATTCAGGCAAACCCCTCCTGACCCTGTGTGAAGGTGTCACTCACCCTGCTGAGCTGCTCCAGCAGGCGATGGTTTTGTTCTGACAGCTCACTGATGGCTCGGCTCTTGTCGCGGTCGGCCTCTCTCAGCTGCACCTGATGTCTCTCCAGCTCCCCCTGCAGGTGTTGCACATCTGTCTCCAGCTCCGCCACCCGGCCTTCCCACTCGCCCTCACGGCTCTCCAGACGTCGCCGCAGCTCGTGCTTCTCCTGCTCCAGGAGCTGGAAGAGGAACAACAAGGTCATTCACATACACTGGCATAAGTTTGCCAGGTTATTGGCATCACGGCATTAATAGACATATTTGACACTGGAGGTGAATAGGGTAAAATAAAATTAACTGATAGGTATCACATATCTCATATGTACAGGTGTGCTATGGATTAAATAGAAATAGTATTAAAATAATGATTAGAAATGATAATGAGATGAAGGATGTACTATACTGTAGGGTGATAAAAATAAACATTGGTTATTGCACATATTTTTGCACAGTGGGAGAACTATTAACTGTTCATGAGGTAGATTGCCTGGGTAATATGAGTAACAGGACTGTAAATTAAAGTGCATCCAGTTTTTTTTTCAAGAATCAAGAATGCATTAAATCGGTCAAAAGAGTCAGTAAAGACATTTATAATGTCACCAAATCTTTCTATTATGAATAAATGCTTTTTAAAAATAATGTCTATTTTTAAAGAATCCTTAAAAATACAATCTATCAGTTTCTGCAAAAACACAAAGCAGCACAACTGTTTTCAACATTGATAACATCAACATCAGAAATGTTTCTTAAGCAGCAAATCCGCATATTAGTATGATTTCTGAAGGACCATGTGACACGGAAGACTGGAGTAATGATAATGAAAATTCAGCTTTGATCACAGGAATAAATTACATTTTAAAATATATTACAATAGAAAACAATTATTTGAAATTGTAATAATATTTGACATTTTTTACTAGTTCTTTGATCAATTAAATGCAAGCATAAAAGGCTTCTTTTAAAAATCCTTGAACAAGAATATTCTGAAATAATACTCCTTTCAAATTAAATTAATAAAAATGTTCTAAATGTTCTCTGATTAGATTTTTCTCAATGCTGGTAAACTATTGTGGCATTAAGTAATTTAAATAACCCCACCCCTAAATATCATGAAAAACAGCAGCATATGATTGGCCCCCTTATAGTTTAAATAATACACTCTCAGAAATTTTTTTACAAAAGCTATTACTGGGGTGGTACCCTTTCAAAAGTAGTAAATTGCACTATTTAGGTGCAACAATGTCCCATTGAATTATTAATAGTCATAAATATGGTACAAATAGCTTTTGAGAAGTTACCACCCCAGCTTTTGTACCTTTTTTGTATGGTCTTAAGTGGGAAGAATAAGCTGTAGTGTTAGTCCATAACAGCCAGACATCTGAATTTCATGATCTCAGACATAAAGTTCTGATGTCATAAAGGGTCAGTCAGGTTGATTCCCGGCGCCTCTGAGAGCTCTCTCTATAATTGCAGAAAATGAAATCTGGCACTGATTAAGGGCTGTGAAATCCACTGTGAAGGCTATCAATGCAATTAACTCTTAGAAGTCATTTCAGTGCCGATTTTTTTTTTCGTAGAGGGCGAAGCTTTCCTCAGAAAATTTGAGAGAAGAAAAAATAGCAAACTAGGACGTGGATTAAGACAAGTGGTTTAAGTCAAAGATGTGAAGCGGGCAGGAGGGACAGTTGCATGGAGAAGCGCCAGGAATCTGTCGCGTGTCTGGCCCTCAAATGACTGACGAGAGCCAAAGCACATTAGCTTTGCTTGCAGCATCGCTGAAATGACCATCAGAGCCCGTATAGATCTGAACCAGATTCAACTCAGTCACGGTCTTCACGCAGACAGTAATGACAGTAAACAGCTCTGCTTCTGATGATGGCATTCACTATCAAAGACATGCTTTTTTATGACTGTATAGTAGGGTTTATAATGAGTCTTAAAAAATATTTGCATTTGTATTTATGCATATTTTTTGTGCAATTAAGAGTTTTGAGTACAGAAAGAGTTTTGGGAACTCTTCAGTTGTTCAGCATGAGGAAGAAAAGTAGAGACGAACAGTATGTGACTAAATGCGTTCAACTCATTTACGTGATTATGATAGGTCCTGATTAACAATTAAAAAGCAGTTGGCTGCATACACATGTAAACAACACACGCCTGTGAAATCAATCACAAGCCTGGAGTGATAAACAAAGTATTAAATTACACTCTTAAATTGATATTTTAGCAGTAAGTAAAGCACAAGTAAAGCATCCTGATTTTTTCTTTCCAGTTATTACAAATAAACAGTTTATATGAATGAATTTATACAAACTTTTTTATAAATTAATACATTTGAAATTCTGTACATAATTTGATTTATAACTGTACAATTTGTTATTCTGTCTTTAATTTATGCTTGATTCTTCTATATCTATTTTCTATATTTATTTATATATTACACATACATAAACCTACTTTTTTTTACCCTTTTTGTTTGGAGGCCTGCTATTAAAAAACTTAATTAAGTTGTATATTGATTTGATTATTTAGATTTTTATTATAGGTTATTATAAATTATATATAATTTGAAATACAGCCAGTTTATTAAACTGTACCATTTGTTGTACTGCTTTCAACTTAATTTGCATTTGTATCGTCGTTGTTGCTTTGTAGCCATGTCTAACTAAAGTCTTTATTTAGATATTTACAGTGGTCCTACTTGTTTGTATGTTAACCTAGTCGTGTTTCATGCACTGAATGTTGATATCAACGTCGCAGATTTCTTTTATTAACAACTATGAGTCGAAACAAGTATTAAAAAGCCATGCTAGTTCGCACAACTTGAAGAATCCAGTGGCAGAAGTCCCCAAAAGTTTCCAAGAACGCATACAGTTTTGAATTAGCTTGAGAAGTGTAGAGCCTCTCACCTCCAGTTTGTCGTTTAAATCCTTGGTCATTTTGTCATATTGCGTTGTGAGGTCTTGGTTTCGTTCAAGAAGAGCTTTGCCCAGTTTAGCAGCGAGGACCAAGTCCTTCTCCTTCTGCCGGAAGAGCGACAGTAGGTCAGAGTCCTGTCCGCTCACAGGTGTCTCTGAGGCGGATACCTCCAGGTCCTCCTCCCGCTCGCGGGTGAGCATGGCCAGCTCCTCCTCCAGAGCCATGCCGAGCCCCCCTGACTCGGTGTGTAGCAGCGTGAGGGTCCGGTTTTCCGCGGCGGAGTCTGGCGAGTTTTGACGGCTGGGGTCGAGCGCTCGGTCCATGCGGTCGCTGTCCAGCTGCGGTGGTGCTGAAATCGCGCTGCGCAGATCGAGGCAGGACGCGAACATCGCCTCAATCACGACAGATCGAGCTCTTTAGACCCGGTGAGCCCGCTTTAGTCCTGGGTCCAGGTGACCTGCTTGGCTCTGGGTGGGTGATAACGCCATGGAAAAGGATAAATCGTATCCAGTATGATTATATGCGCTTTATCTGGTCTCCGGCGGCAATCAATTGATTACTGAGCCCTATATAATCCATCAAGCCTCGCCAAATCAGTGTAAAACCCTCTCGGGATGGCTGATCTTCACCTTAACCCCCTTGATGATCACCGTCCAGTCGTTGTGTCCACTCCAGAGCACCGGGGTCCCGGTTATTCCCCATTATTGTCGCCCCTCGCTCACATCCCTGGCCTATAAGACACACATATACACGGATTGCTCTCGTGCGCGAGCCTCTCCCATCCCCGCGCGCGCTCTCTCTGCGTCCATGACGTCAGCTAATCAACCTGCTTCTCGTAGCCGCCCATTGGTGGATTGTGATAACGCCATATGCTATAGAAGAACTGGGTGAAAGACATATGAATGTGGCTGGTGTGTTGGGGAACACAGTGTGTTCTGGAAAGGTTAATGACCTCTCTTGGATAAGGTCAAAACTCGCCTTTTCATAATCTGTTTTTACTTGGTTAACAGTGTATGATTTCATTCCAAGATTTTCAGCTTTTAAATTGCAATTGTATCTATGTGGATTGGATAATATAGATATGGGGTGTGTGATTTTCTGTAGTTTATGGTTTTATAGTTTATATTTATGGCTTCTACAAATACACACAGAAACACACATACAGACACGCATTGGTGCCTATGTGTAAATAAGTGTATATACTTTACAATATTTAATGAAAAGTGTTCATTAATAAATAATTCATTTTAATGTATAATTATACAACAGTATTGAAAATAATAAACTAAAATTATTTTAATTACATAGCAAATAAAAAACTAAGGAAATTATATAAATACATAAATACATTTTACAATTACATACATTTCTTTTATTATTATTATTATAATTTTAATTAATACATATTTTAAATGATATATAAGATTTTAATGTACCAATTTATCCAAATGTACCTTTTGTTGTTCTGCATTTAATTATTTATTTTATTAAAAAAGCATTCCGAATGTATTATAGTAATGAAAATCTAATCAAATTTATTATTGAAATTAATGTGACTATAAACCAGCTCAAAGCAGATCCAAGAGAATTGTAAATAAATAGTAAATAAATAATAATTATTATTATTTATTTATTTGTTTGTTTTGTAATTTTTTTACAGTAGAAAAATTAAATTTTTTATAAAATACTTTAAAACAACATCAATAAATCTACAGCAATGAATTAAACACATTAAGCTGTTCTGTTTTGTGAATTATTTGTTTATTTAAATATTACATTTAATAATTGCAGAAATATAGTTCAATGAGTTAAAATGGATTCAAATTTTCTTTGGTAACTGTCAACAAGCGTGCTAAATGACAGTGTAATTATCGTGATGAAAGCACACATTCATGACTTCAGTCATTGTTTTGAAGGGGGTTTGACCTCATTATTACAACATGAACATATAAACACCAGATTACAAACATTCAGATTACTAAAAACATTCCACAGCAACAGAAGAAGAACATCTGCAGGGAAGCCAGGATTGCCTTCCACCTCCTTTAGCACATCTCTGTGATCTGATCTGCTTGAGTGTCCGGATCTAACGGATATCATTTAATCTCATCTCACAGTATTGAGCTCCATCATGGTACTTGTTTTCGAATGGTTCAGTGCTGCTCCTGTAGCATGTGATGAATGTGCTTCACCGAGACATGAAGAATTGGTGATTATTGAGAAACAAAGACTTCACTTGTGGGCCATAATATTGACATACAAAGGAAAGTAGGTCACTCATTCCAGAGCACAAACCCTCTGATCACTGTAGGGTCATTTACTGAAGGATGAATGGGAGAAACAACATGTATGGAGGAGCTGCGGGGGATTGAGGCTGCATTTGTAATCCTTGTGATTACAGTCGCTCAACCTGCTCAGCTTTTGTTAAGAGTTAGTTAATGCACTGCAAAATGGTTATCATTATACAAATAGATATTAGAAGATACACAAATGTACATATATTCACAAAGCACGAAACTAACCAGTCAAGTGAGGAAAGAAATAAAGGTAACATTTTACTTGAAGCTTTTATGTAAAATGCATTATAAAAGTAGTCGTTTTTAATACATAATCAGTATTTAATTTAAAATTCATTTAATTATGTTATAATGCAATAATAATGTTTTTTTTTTCATGAATAATTGCTACCAAAGTTACAGCGCATTGTAATAGTGCCATTTAATATGACATTGGTTATTTGTCATGTTATTTAATAAAATACACTTTTTAAAAATTTAACCATAAATAGATTAGATTATTAATGTTACACAATTATTAAGCACATTATAAGATGCATAACTAATAATAAATAATTAATGCATTAACGTGCATTTATAACACACTGTAAGGCTTGTGAAGTGAAGTGTTTCAGAAATGATAAACTACAATAATATCAAATAATAACAACTTCCTTCATTTGAAAGATAAAAAATAAACTAAATATTAGAAGAAAAAAAAAAAAAATAATAAAAAATATATATATATATATGTGTGTGTGTGTGTGTTAGTAAAAGGTAACATATAAAAGAGGGGAAAAATAGATTCTCTTCTTTTATTTGTTTTTTAAAATATGATAATAACAGCACAAATAAATCCTGTGTAAATAGGCAGATTAAAATATTAAAATAAAACATAAAAATCAGACAAATAGAAAGCACATTTATAAATAAATGTATTCTTTCTGGATAAAAATTAACATGTACAATTGGAAAACACCTAAACACAACAGTGGCTAAATAAATATAAATTAATGTTATTAGTCCAAAAGGCCAAATATTATTATTGTTGTTGTTGTTTTTATTTATTTTTATTTGCAAAATTGTAAATAAATGCTGATTAGTAAAATCTAAACATTATACAGCACAAAAGTATTCTATTCTAAACTAGAAGCACAGACTCGAAGAACAATGCTGCCATCTGATGGAAAGCAAGTGCGTTTCATAAATTCTACAAATTGCTGAATATTTTTCTTGTGGGTCAGCCTTAAAAGCGCAAGACTAATACATTTATTTATGAAAATAATTTGAATAATTAATAGATCGCCTAAATAGGTGCACCAGTAGGCAACATCCTACTCTAAATGCATGTTAAATCTATACATTACTAGACATTTAATTGCATCCATGCAATTAAAATATCCAATAGATCCTTTACATTTATTCATTTTGCTGAATTTACTTTTGCTGAATTTACATTTACTTATGCTGTTTGGCAATAAGTGAATCAATTTGCATATTATTTTCAGTTTAACGTTATTTAATTTGATTTCAGAGCTTGTGTTCTGTGCTCTTCAAAACTCTGGAGGACAAGAGCTCTTAAACGTCCTGATGATTATTATTCCGGTCTGATTGATTTCTGATGCATTTGTGGAAGCTCTTTGCTGAATACATTAGTGTTTATATAATGCTCTGAGTCATAGTCCTGAACTAGTGACTATCCCACGACTCTCTTCTGCAGGACTAAGAGAAAATACAAAGACTTTCAGTGCTGTTACACAATCCATACACAGTCCACACTTTTGTATATAAAGAAGCATATGTTAAAGAAGTCTTCAAATACACTACATTTATTGCTTATATAAGAACTTCAATATTCCTGTGCAATTTCTTCCCAAACCAACGGAGGGAGCTGCTCTCTTCTTTTTCTGGAAATATTAAGTGCCTAGTCAAGCAGAACAAAATAAAGATCATTTATGATTTCACAAACCTCAGCCTAATGCTTTCATACTAAATGATATGCTTCACTGCTGGTAGTTACTGTAATAAGTAATAATGGTCATAAGCGGTTTAAGTCAGTCTTTCCAGCCTGCTACAAGCTAGTGTTTAGCTGGTTAAGTCTAACCATCTGATAAAAGTGTCTAAACCAGCCATCAGTTCATCAGGGTCAGGCTGGGACAAGCAAACCATCTTAGTCTGGTTTAAAATTGTAATATTATCTTCCAGAGAATTTATTGCCAATACTGCACAGCCTTACTGTTTACATTAAACTGTCACTAAATAACAAAACATTAAGGACACGATGGGTCAAACGACTCACATAACATACAAGAGTAGTAAAAACCAGGGGCAGGGCCAAAAAAAGGCTGAAAAAATAACATAACCCTGCCCAAAACATAAATCGGAAATGTAATGGATTTAATGGTTATAATGGGAATTGTACTGGTTTTAATGCAAAGTATAATGGTGTGTACTGGTATGTGATGGATTCTATTGGTGGGACGTTAAAGCCTATTGGAAAAGTGCCCAAAACAGACTACAAAAAGGAATTTTGTAATCGTTTTACTGGAAAAAGTCATACAGTAAACAGATGGAACTCAGTAAATGATCATCCCATCCATAAACCATAGCGCTTGTAGCCGAAGCTAATTTGTAACACTTGTCCCTATGGGTGCTTTAATAAATTACAGTTACAAAAAACAATAAACTAGTAAATGAATGATCCAAGTCACGAGCTTGAGCTTAAATCAGCAGATCCAGCGTAAATGACTCACTCAGCTGAATCAGTTTGTTTGTTCATCCTTTTCAGGCCTTCAGCCATGTTTATGCTACACCACCTCGTACTACTGGTTTAGCTAAAGTAGTTTTATGAGATTAATAAAAATATATAATGTTTGTAAGCAGTGTTGGGGAAAGTTACTTTTAAAAGCAATGCATTACGTTACTTTTCAAGTATGGGCAGAGCTTGAGTGTTTGCTGTAAATAGAACTTCTTATTTTAAAGACAAAGGTAAAAGCACACCAAAAAGTGTCAAAATAAAAAAATGAAGCACGTTTTTGAAGTCATTGTTGTAGTGGATCATTAAAGGTCAGCAGCAAAGACATTAATTAATAAAATAGGATTAGATACATTTATGTCATTTAATTATTGCATGATTATCATATTCTGAGTTTATGTTAATTCGTTTTGATGAAAACTTAATCTGAGACGGAGATGAATTAATGCACATTCACATTTAGTCTAGAACTACACTGTGTTCACACAATGCTCTGTATTTCCCAACATGATGGTTTTATTTTTTTGATTAGGGTTGGAGCTAAACTCTGCAGGGACACTGGCCCTCCAGGACCGAACTTGAACACTGTTTGTAGCTGCAGGAGAGGTTTGTCTTTTGTTTTGAAATGGTCATTTCCTGTTTGTCTACGTCACTTTAAATACACAACACTAAACATGTGGGAGGGAACATTAGGGGAAACACAGGTGCAGGGAATCACGCAATCAGGACTGGAAAACCAAACATGGGCATGGACAAGACCAACATAATACAAGGACAGGGGGGGAACCGGAACATACCAACAAGACGTTAAACACGGACAGACATGACAGACACGGAACATGACAGTATCCTGTCGGCAGACGAGGTATGTTAGCACTTGTTACCATGAGAAATTTGTGTATTGTTTCGTTGAATGGATTATGGTTGTGAATAAGGTGCAAGTTAGGTACTCTTCAGAAGTGAGTTCAGTGTCAGGACCCTTGAAATGTTTGAAAAAATTATGCTTCTGATCATTCGGTGTGTAAGCACAAGAATTTAAGTCAAACAGTTCAACCAACAGATGTGAATTCTTCTCAAAACCTTAGATTTTTCACATTCTGTTCAGAGAGCATCGGATGATCCGGTTGAATAGTGTTTCTGACCTGAGTAGAAAATCATCAAAATGATGGAGCTTATGGTATACAGTAGTCAACACTCGAAGTGGATCAAAACCTTTCATCAAAGTTGTCCTAAGACAAGAATAGGTATTGTTTTTGATTTTAGGACAACTTTGATGAAAGTTTTTGATCCACTTCGAATGTTGACTACTGTATACCTCACCACGGGGTGTATCATCCTAAGAAACAAAAGATCAGAGGTGTGTTTGATTCTGGAGCATCATACCAGGGAACATCTTCTGCAAGGTCCAGATTGAACTAGTCCTCTGATGAGTGTTCAGGTGTGATTCAGAACGTGATTCAGTAACGTGTGGCTGTAATGGCTGATATAGAATCAATGTTCCACAAAGTACATCAAAGTCAAGTCAAAGTACATCCCGATGATTGTGATCTCTTGAGGTTTCTTTGGTGGCCAGGAGGAAACATTGATAGCAGTCTGGAAGATCATAGAATGTTGGTTTCATTTATTTGGAGCAACGTCATCTCCAAGTTGCCCTTTTATCCACTCAGAAGGTGTACAAAAGATCATAAGGATCTATACAATTGTAGACTGTAGACCAGGGATCACCAAGTTCAGTCCTGGAGGGCCGGTGTCCTGCAGAGATAAGCTCCAACTTGCCTCAACACATGCCTTGAAATTAAGTATACCTAGTAAGAGCTTGATTAGCTGCTTCCGGTGTGTTTGATTAGAGTTGGAGCTAAAATCTGCAGGACACCGGCCCTCCAGGACTGAACTTGGCGACAGGTTGGAAGGAAGAACTCCATGAATTGGAGAAGTTTGAGGTCCAAAGGTGTTTAAAACTTTGAAAAAGTTACATCTGCTCAATTGCATAATCTTTTTGGATGCCAGTGAGAGAGGTTACCCTACCTACTTCTGAAGCATAATCAACAATTGGTTCATTCATTGCTCCACTTCTGTTCTGAGATATATTCGAAGTGAGATGTCACGATTCAAATGCTTTGTAGTAAATGGAGAAATTCGAAAGGCTTCAGAAATCACACAGTGGAGGTGTGTGAATTCATCCAGTAATCCAGCTGATCTAACATCTAGGTATTAGGGTAGATTCACTCTAAAAAGCCATTGAAAAGCCAGATATGGATCTTTGGTCCTTAATTTCTTGTTCGACCAAAGGAGGAGTGGCCAATAGATCCTACAGTTGTGGATGCAATGACTTCTCGTGTCCCTGAAGTGAAAGAAAGTGTCCTGGAATATGAATATGATTTTATGTAATTCTTTTCTTACTACTCTTCTTGGATGCGTCAGAAAAAGGACATGGCTTTGGATCCTTGCGACTGAGAAAACCCGAGGAAAGAACTGATGATGGTCTGTTCTGACATGGAACCAAGAGATGATCATTGAAAAGGATATGCAAAATTTTAGATCCCATGCATGTTCAAATTTGTAAATGCAGGTAATCCCGGGGTTTTTCTTTTATTTTGAAATGGCCATTTCCTGTTTGTCTATGTCACTTTGGCCTAGGTGCTTATCTACCTGTTAGGAAGGAGGTGAGTAGCTGGAGGGTTCACTTTCTGTTGACCGTGGTTTTATTATTTCCCTAGATTTATAATGCTTTGTCGTCATCATCTTTCTGTTACTTCAGAAAAGAATACTTCTGTGAATAAACATCTGAGCCGATCGGAATCTCAACTGAGCTTACGCCTGTCAAGAGAGGAAAATGTCCCCACAACAACAGAACGGCATAGAAAATCCCGATGAGACACTCGCGGTAAACATCTGTTTGAAGCATATCTCTCCACTTTTTAACACCCTCAAGCTATTCTGGAGAACACAATGCTGAATCGGCCAGCTGCGATGCCAGCGTCTGTTGTTTCATGTTTGCCTGCAAACGCGAATGATATCCCCTTCTCAGTTAGGTACTTTACTTGATCTACCATAATAGATAAGAGGGGACACACAACTAGTAAAATTTGAAATTTATGGTTTGCTACATGAGGACTTTATTCACCCCCCCGAGCCATGTGAGGGATGTTTTATTATGAATATGCACATGTTATTTCACATCTTCTGAAGTGTAACGGCTATCACCCATTTAAATCCATTCACAGGCTTGGAGGGGTCTGGACAATTTTTTATCTTAACTCGGATTGGATTCGCCTTGAAGAAGAAAGTCACATATATGTAGGATCCCAAGAGACATTGTAAGAAATTGATATTTGGTTAAATTGTGGTTGCGACCTCAGGTGACCAAAATCCAATGCAAATTCAACGTTTAATGTCAATGTTAAATTGATGTCAAATACAGACGCCAGCTGACGTTGATATTCTGTTGTTTTTAGGTTGTGTAACCAAAATCCAACGGTAATTCAACGTCAAATACTGATGTCAAGCCGATTTTAATTTTCAACCAAAATGCAGTTTGACGTTATATAGACTTCCGGTGCCTGATGGGATGCCTCAAAGGTGAGTAAAAGACAGGATCATTTTAATTTTTGGGTGAACTATCCCTTTAATTACTCACCCTCATATCGTTCCAAACCCATGAGACCTTCCTTCATCTTCGAAACACAAGTTAGGACATTTTTTTTTATGTAATCTGAGAGATCAGTGACGCTCCATAGACAGCAAGGGTACTAAGACATTTAAGGCAAAGAAATCAAAAATGTTCATTAGTTCTACTGGTCTAATTTGATTGTTACCATTAGTATCCCTTCACTTATTTGTGTTTGCTACATGTTTTTTTTTTTTTTTTTTAACGTGCTTGCATCCTTTGCTAGTATTTCCAATGGCAGAGTGAAAATCAAAAACACAGATGTTCAGCAACTAACAGCACTGTTACTCATGAGATATTGATTAAATATTAAGGACTGTTGAATGAACACGCTGCAGAAATAAGTGAACCCCCACACCAAACATTTTCATAGTGCCGTGTTTTAAAGAGCTGCTGAGAGATCCCCACGCAAACAACTTCAGACTGCAATTAATCAGCAGGTGATAGTTCTCTCTCTCCTCAAGAATTCAACCTCTTCCTCTCTTTATCGCTGCATACTTTCTTTTAAATCACAGCATTACACCGTACTCTTTACATCAGCACATTTTCAGCACAAAGCAAGATTTGCAAAAGAGGCTTCTCTTCAGATGCTACCTGTTTAATTTGTTTTTCATTTTCTGCATTGCTTATTTAGGTTACAATGAATACTTAAACCAAAAATAAATATTTAGATTAAGATTAACATAATTTACAGTGAGCACGTCTGGGGCAACAATATTGATAAATAATCTAAATATCGCTTAGTTTCTCACACAAAGGGTTATATGACTTCAAAATACTTTTGCACACAATTCATTACCTACAGCGTTTCCGGCTTTGAAACCTAGGAAAATTCTTTATTTGTTATTGTTCGGGACTACTTTTTAATGGTTCAATTTTAATGTTATTAATCAAAAAGTATGTCTAAATAAATTTAGCATAAACAATTTAACCACAATTTATTAAAAGCTTAACAAAAATGACATGTTTTGGTTCTTATGAAAGTAAATTTCACGCTTTGTTACCAAATTTTGTGTTAGCATGTCTAATTGTTCGAAAGCAATTGTTCAAACAAGTTTAATTTATTCTTACAACAACCTTATATATTTTTTTCCCCTCAGAAATTCTTTGTGACTTCACATTTTTAAGTAATAGAAATTTCGCCATCATTACATTTTATTTTTTGGAAAAGAATTATGTACATTCTACTGAACAATAGTAATATATTTCTGCCGCAATGTCAAGGTAAACTTTTATTTTGATGGGTTGAGGTGAACCCCTTTACAGTTCTGTGTGTACATGATTTACTCAAATGAAATGGTCAGATGCTCCTCTCGAAGCAGTTCTGGAGATGTACTTATTTATGTCCTCATTCATTAACACAGAGACACGCAGAATTAATATTTTTTGCCATTTAATATTGACAAATACTAATGGGGAATGGGAGTGTGTGTGATACAGAGAACACAACGTAATGTAGAGACAGAAATGACATGGAGTGGTGCAAATGAGATAAAAACATAAGACTGTTTCATTTGTTTAATAAAACAGCAAGGTATAGATGTGTAGAAAATGTAACTTTAAATGACTTCAGTTGTGATGCGGCACTATACAGAAAATAAAATGAACTTGACCTTCATGGAGGTGGGTGGTTCCCCTAATATAATGGAGAGAAAAAACACTAATATATTTATGCATTGTATGTTTCTTTACAAGGAGTTGTAGTTTCTATGAGTCTAATTTTTGTATTATAGTGGACTAAATTATTAATTTATTTTATCCCCTTAAAGATACGTGGCATATCATCCCAGAATGCCATCTGACAGCCAAACAATCAGTTTGGGTAAGTATGAGTAATATTTTTTTAAAAAAATCATACCTGGTAGGATGCTGTGCATCATAATTGACATACTGTGATGTAAATGGGAAATGATGTAATTGCAGCCCTAAAACAATCTATTCTTAAAATATGAAAAGAAATGGGCCTTTTTCCCACTGTCCACCATTTCCCTTATAAATACTCGTATGTCATTGGCTCAGATAACAGCAATAGCCTGTTGCCTGGTAACATTGCTAGAATGCTTGTGTTTGAGAGAGAAACACTGCTTTTGTGTCTCTGTCCTTTTCTTTTTCTAACAATAATGTTTATACTACACAACCATCTACATTTCTAACAGTACACCCACCGATGATGATCTTTATATGTAACAATCAGCCTGGACATTATTTTGCAATCTGTTATCAGTGGAATTATTTATCAGCTTGATATGAAGCATAATGCAGAAGCTGACAGGAAGCATCACACCACATGCCAAAACTTTGTCACACTTCCCCTGGCTATTAATGAACACTCTCTCCTCAGCCATGGAAGTCACACGATGATGTAAAATCAGCTAGTCTTTCATTAAGTAATGCGTCGGTCTTTAGTTGTGAAATTGACTAGGACAACTGCGGCTTTAATGAGTTTTGGCTGAGAATGAATTCATACCAAAGAGTTCCTGATGGCAGTGCCAACAGCTGCTAATGAACACGTTCATTTGCACAGTCGAGTTTGTCATCAATGAAAATAATCCAGATGTGTCTCAGTTAAAGCCAGAAAGGCAGCTTTACTCAGATGCTGAAGGATGAAACTCCAAAGTCATCTTAAAGGAATAGTTCATCCAAAAAGGAAAAATCTGTCATCACTTACTCACCCTTGAGTAGTTTGAAACCTTTATGAATTGCTCTGTTCTGCTGAACGCAAAGGAGGTTATTTTGAAGGAAGTTTGGAACCAGACTGTTTTGGTCACCACAGAAGGGAATTTTTATTTTTTATTTTTGGGTGAACTGTTCCTTTAATTCCATTATGACACGGTCATAAATGGTGCAATCATTTTATTTAGCTGTCTAACTTTCTGTTTATGCAGGTATTTAGATATATATACTGTAGCGTGATGGAGCAACAGAGTGCAGTATGTAGACAGAGTGTCAGGGAGCATGAAAGATAGAGGGACAGAGTAGCAGTAGATTTGAATTTGAATTTTGAATACTGGTTGGCACACCAGGTGCGATGATGATGCAAGTGTTGTTACATTGTAATGTTTTTGCTAGCGTATCCATCCTCGAAGCTCTGCTGCATGGTTCATTCAAAATATTGCAGAAAAATAGAACATCAGTGTGGAGGAAGATCTTATTCACATCAAAATTGACACAAACTAACACATATTTTGGACATCTATCACTCTTTCATTCGCACCTCGCACAAGAGAGCCACATGTTTAGAAAGCCATGTAAAAATAATGTTGAAAAAAACATGTCTAGAGACTTTTTTAATTTTTTTGTGGCCTTATTAAATCTCATGTTTTTAAATGGAAAAAGGTACTCCGTGATAAATACTCTTTGTTTTGACTCTACTAAAGCCAAAAAGTTCTAAAATCTAAAAAAAATGTTTGTAGATATTTAGGAATTGAGCTTAGTTTTCATAGCTGTTTTTTTGAAAAATAGTACTGTAGCCAGTAATTCTATTCTGTAATGTGTGTTCCGGGGTGGAATGCTTTTGCTTTTGCAGTACGCATGTCAGCCTCTAGCTGTCAATACATATTGTATGTTTAAGCAAATTAATTATTTTATATTTTTATTCTAGGGCCGGGACTCGATTAAAAAATAATAATCATAATCTAATTAATTAGAGGCTTTGTAATTAATTAATCAAAATTAATTGCATTTTAATTGCCTGGAGTGACGCTGGCAACTATCACCACGACCGTTTTTTTTTTGTGATGTCCTTAACGCACCCTAGACGCGGGGCGTAAAACATAAATAAATATTTGACCTGAGAACAGTGAGAAGTAAGTTTTTTCATATGGATTTTTAGTATACCATTGAATAATGACTGA
>JAUMHI010000046.1:1439774-1456252 GCA_032359435.1 Enteromius unitaeniatus
ATTGAATAAGTTATCATTGATCTGATTCTTTTCATCAAGGTTCCTGCCATCATGAAATGGAAATATCCGGCCTTTTTAAAATAGGGATTTTTAGACCTGGAAAAATCGTTAAAAATGATATTTAATGAAATAAGAATTTAATGTAAAAATTTTTTTAAAACTTTTTATATCATTTAAAAAAAAATTATGATGACAGTAAATGTGAATGGGATTATAATGATTTTTTTAAATTACATTTTTACTTAAAATATTCAGATGAAATTTATTGAATTTATGAAAACTTCTATTTATATACATTTCCAGAAAAATCTTGGACATTAATACATTTCTACAATTTAATCTGCATTTATTTTCATATATAAATGTTCATTTTATTTGAAAGATTAAGTATAAATTAAGGTACAAATTAATTAGTTTATTTAAAATGTATTTAAGTTAAATAATAAAATAATTAAAAAGGAAATGTCTAAATAAAAATTAATGCAAATGAAATGACAATGTTTACAATTTAAATACAGCTTTTTTACAGAAATTTCAGGGTTTGGAAAAGTCTTTTTAGTTAATTAATTGAATAAAATCTTTCCTATCAAACGGAAACCTCTGTAATGAATATAAATGTAAATTGTAAAGAGTTTATTTAAAATTCAGTAAATAATAAAAAAGGTAAATAATAAAATCCTAAAAAAAATTCAACTACTCTAATAAAAATGAATGCAATTTTTTTAAATGTATTAAAATGAAAACAAAATGACATTTTTCAAATGTATTCAAACAAAATGTATTAACTAGTAAAATGTTGTACTCATCTACTAATCTCTAAAACATTTTATCTGCAAGACGATGCTATTTGTGAATGTATTCTCTCTGAAAATAGGGATGACTGCATCATGATTGTGTATGTTTATATGCTTCAAGTGTGAAAGCGTAGAAATAACATATGTGCTTGTGTGTGTAGAACATCGAGACGCTGAAGACCACGTGTACGATGCTGGAGGAGCAGGTCCTGGAGCTGGAGACGCTAAACGATGAGCTGCTAGTGAAGGAGAGACAGTGGGAGAACTGGAGATCTGCCCTGGACGAGGAGAAGAACCAGGCCGAGCGCCGAGTCAGAGACATACAGAGACAACTGGACAACGAGAAACAGACCAGGTACAGAGAGAGCTGGGTGACGACTGCACACTGTGAGACTACATAATGAACTGGACTTTACTGGGTTTATTATGATGACAAAGTCAAGTCATCTTCATTTTTATAGTGCTTTATACTATATAGATTGTTTTAAAGCTAAATTAGAAAATAGTGATTTAGTGACGCATGTAAATCAGCTCTAACCTAGCTTTATTCAGTAAAAACTGTGAACTGAGATCCAAACATTGCATTTGAAAATTCATTTAAAAGTGATTAAATAATAAATAATAAATAAAATAAAACATCAGGTCTGTATTATTTTTGTTTATTAATGCAAAATCAAATATATATGCATATATTTAATTCACATAATTACATTATTTCATTTCGTATGTTTATAGGATATAAAAATGCATATAGCCTTACTCCATCATTTGGAGCTTAAAAAAAAATAAAAAATACAAATAAATGAATAAATACATGTCAAAGGGCTTTTATACAGTGAAAACTGCATCCTTGGATAAAAAAAAACATAATATTAATAATAAAAATGTTGATATTATAAATGAATGAATGAACGAATGCACATCTTTAATGCGAACAAATATAAATGATTCAATTAAATGCTTAAAATGCTAAATCTGCTGTGATGTTTCTGTATAACTGTTGGAAATCATCAGTGTGCAAAGTAAACTAGAAAAGTTTGTTAAACGGTTTCTTTTTTAATGTCCACAGGGCCACAAGTGCCCATAGTTATATAAGAGTTACATAATGAACGTTAAGTATAGAGATAGAAACACTGAGTAAGAGACATACTGCTCCAACACTTCATTGTTCTGTAACACTCTCTCTCTCTGTCTCCAGACTCCGTGCAGAGCAGCGCAATTCTGAGTCTCGTCAGGCTGTTGAGCTGGCGGTCAAAGAGCACAAAGCTGAAATCCTGGTCCTGCAGCAGGCCCTGAAAGACCAGAAACTCAAAGCTGAGGGGCTTTCTGATACTGTACGTGTGTTGCTGTGACTCAAACATCTGCTTAATGATAACAGCAGTACTTACTTTCCATTTACCCTCTTGAATTGATTTCCAGAGACAATTTACCTTTATAAGGGACACTGTTATATGACATTATTAATTGTATCTATGTTGTCAACCCTCAACATGCTGTCTGGTCATTTTGTATTTTTTCACATTTTTGGTATGGAATGGTACAAAACTTGATAACAGTTGTGAATACACACACACACACACACAAATAAAACAAAATAACACAAACATGATCTGAAATAATTAAATGGTCCTGAAAAGAAACTCATTTTTTCAAAAAATCTTTTTTTTTTATATATCAACCTCTTTATTTGAAATACAGCTTGTTTAAATGTATGCATGTAATATATAACGTTAAGTTTACAAAATCACCAGAAAAAATATCAGATATGAAAAACAAATCATAAATATGTATATGCATGTATGTGTGTGTGTGTGTGTGTGTGTGTGTGTATATATATATATATACACACACACTATAAATAAATATACTAAATAAACTAAAATATAACATAAATTTTGTTGAAAAAAGAAAACATTTTGTTCACCACATGAACAGCACTAGAGGGTTAAATTTAACCAATTACTATATTCATATAAAAATAAATTTGAATATACCAATAACAAAAAACTGATACAAGTAACAAACTAAATTATTATTGCTGATATGATAATTATACTAGATAAATATATCATAAAAATGTATATAATTATTATTATATAATAATTAATATTAACTGAATTAATAGTGAACTTATTATTAATAATGTGGATTAATTAAATATTTATAAAAACGATTTAGCGTTTGGAAAATATCTCGTATTCTCTACACGGACAAATACAATGTTCCATGACATTATGCAATGTTATCATCACTAAAGCTGTTTATTAGCCCAAATGAAGCTCATTCATTATATCTGAGGTTGTTGTTTATGCCCCATTTATGCCCAATTTCCCACCATGCTCTATATTCATCAGCTGAGCGATCTGGAGAAGAAACACGCCATGCTGGAGATGAACGCACGCAGCCTGCAGCAGAAGCTGGAGACGGAGCGAGAGCTCAAACAGAGGCTCATGGACGAGGTGCTGCACTTTATTAGCTCTTACTGTACCACATAAACTAAATAATCGAGCTGGAATCATCACGTGTGTAATCATGCACCTTACCATAACCTGTGTGTCTTTTTCTCTCAGCAAGCAAAACTGCAGCAGCAGCTGGACATGCAGAAGACCCACATCTTCAGACTGACTCAAGGACTTCAGGACGCACTGGACCAGACGGACCTTCTGAAGACCGAGCGGACAGACCTGGAGTACCAGCTGGAGAACATACAGGTGCTCACTTATACCTGGACCCATGCTTACTGCAGGAGAGTGGCTTTAGTAGCTTCAGGCAGTATTCATGCTGTGCAAAATCATGCAGTTACCTGTCCCCAGATCTGATGTTATAGTTATAGCCAGTACAGTGTGCAGCCATAATCGTTTGATTGAACTTTGATTTTGAGAGTGATAAATTATACAGTAAGTTGATTCTGTCCTCTTTCAATATTTGATTGTCCAACCAATTTTGTGCAAAAAGATCTTTTGTAAATCCAAAGTTGGAGATTATAACCATCTACAGGCAACATAGCAAGGTGACAGCATTGCAGCGTAACGCCCACTGCATGCTTTTTTAATAATAACACTATTCGCTGCACTGTATACAGTACAGTATTTTTTTCTGTTTTAATTTTAAGTTTTTGCATTTGAGGGTTTTTTTTCTTTCTCCATTTGAATAGTTTTTATTAATTTTATTTCATTCAGTTTTAGTTATTTTTAGGACTTTTTTATATTAATAATATAAAATATATTATAAAATATTAATAATAATAAGTAATTTTTATATTTTATTTCTTAACTTTTATTTATATATATATATACACATACAAATATTTTATAATAGTGTTATTATAATTCTAGCTAATTATAATGGTTATATTTTAATGTAAAATGTCTTTTTTAATGTAAATTTTAATGTCTTATTTATAAAATGTATTTTTAATGATTAAATATTTAATTGTAGCTGTCTAAAGTTAGACCACTTTCACACAAAGAATTCATAGAAAGTTAAGAAACTCATCTTAAAATAAGTTTTTATATTTTACTTGTTAATATTTATTTCAAGCATCAAATAACAATATTAGATTTTATTTTATATATATATATATGCACTTGTCTAAATATTTTCCATACCCACTGTATGTATGTGTGTGCGTGTAATATATAATAATAATGTTATTATAATTTTAACTAATTTAAATAATTTGTAATTTTGTTGTATAAATATTTTAATTTATCTTATTCTTTATTAAATGTATTTTTAATTATTTAATAAATTTTATATACATTTATTTTATATAGCTGTCAAAAGTAAGGCCACTTTCACACAAAATTACATTAAATAATGCAAAATACCATATTATACATGTTGAAATAATTGCATGCTACACACTGTTTAAAAATAGTATGCAACAGCAGGAACGCTAGTGTTCCATTTCAAGCAGTGAGGTGTGTTCTAATAGCTCTGTCTCCCTCTGCAGGCGGCGTACTCTCACGAGAAGGTCAAGATGGAGGGGACCATCACCCAGCAGACCAAGCTCATAGACTTCCTGCAGGCCAAGGTAGAGCACCCCTCTAAGAAGAAAAAGGTCAGAGTCATCCGCTGTAAATTCACTTCATTAACTAATCTGACTAACTGCTTGCTGAGCTGCGCATTAGGTGTCCCTGGAGCTACATGCGCGAATAACCGCATACTAACCGCGTCAGAGATCTCATATATATGCATATATACAGAAGCCCTGAGTAAGAGAGTTGTAGAAAGGGACACCTAATCTGAGTGGATCTGCAGGGATGGAATGGCAGGATAGAGTCCTAGCATGTCTGAGGCCGTGAGCCTGGGCGATTCACTTGCTCTTGTGGTCTGGGTGCAGGGGCTGTTCGGCGGCCGGCGGAGAGAGGATCTGCTGGCGGCACTGGCAGCGCAGGGACAGACGCAGGGGCCCACCGTCCCTGTGGCCCCTGTGCCCCTGCAGTACAGCGACCTGAAGGCAGCGCTGGAGAAGGAACGCGCTCGCTGCTCTGAGCTGGAGGAAGCCCTGCAGAAAACACGCCTGGAGCTCAGAGAGGGTGCGACCATCATGTTCTGCTTTTACATTCAGCCTTGTTACATTTGAAAACTGCTTGCTTGTTACTCTAGAAGTTACTGTGAACAGAGACTAAAGTTTTGTCAACAGTTACACAAAGCAAAATCATGAAATTGTCTTTTTCTACATACTATCAATATGACATAAAATTAATGATTATATATATATATATATATATATATATCGAAAAAAAAATTTCTCATGTTATTTGTATTTAAAATCTACAGACATCCTATTGTGATGGGAATTTCAGAGAAGACAAAGTTTGATAGTTAATATTAAAAAAAATTTTTGTATGTATGCTATATATATTTTTGTAGTTTTACATGGAAAATGTTTTTTTGGGTTTAGAAGACTCTGGAAAGAATGATAATGCAGACTACGTTATATTATGTTTTTATAGACTATAAATTGTAAACGATATGTATTCTTTATATTATTTATACTTAATTAATAAAACTACTATTATTAATACTTAAGGATGCATTAAAGTGATCAAAAGTTAAAGTAAAAATATTGCTTTTAAATGGAAATTGTTGCTTTTGAATATTTTATTTTCCACAAAAGAATGTAAAAAATTTATTGCTGTTTCCTCAAAAATGTGATAAAAAAAAGAAAAAAGATAATACATTTGTATTTTTATTTATCAAGGATAAATTAAATTAGTCAAAAGCTTCTGTGCATCGAAGAATAAAAAATCACAGTTTCAACACAAAAATATTCAGCAACTGTTTTCAAAATGATCAGAAATGTTACTTAAGCAGCAAATCAGCATATTGGTATGATATCTGGATGATCGTGTGATGCTGAAGAGTAATGATCAAATGAATGCATCCTTGGTGAGCTGAAGAGACTTTTGAGCGGTAGTGTAATGTTTTCAGACATGCTGGTTTTCTCGTCTCACTATTCCCTCCTCTCAGCAGTTCAGTTTAATAAAGCCCTGGAGCACAGCAGTACTCCAGCCACTCCAGGTTTGGCTCGTCAGCAGCTCATGATGTCCACCAAATCCAACAAATCCCCCGAGCACCAGCCCAGCAGCGGCCTGATATCGTCCAGCTCCGGCCGCAGGAAGGACACCTCCAATCCTGAAGGTCAGAAGCCAGACACAGAGCTTTTGCAACCTTTTTAATATTCAAAACATAAGCAGAATGTCCTTCTTGCCATTTCATCTCATGCTAGGAAAGGGAAATAAAATTTAGAAGCTTGTAGGAAAATGTTGATTTGATGTGTATTTTGATGCTGTTTCAATATAAGCTGAGGAAGGACTCCAGAAATGTTTTCGCTCACATCTGTCCACACTCACTGTCCTTTCTGTTGTCGTTTCACAGAAATAAGGAGAGTCACTTCTGAAAGTAAGTTTTTACATAACAGGCTCAGGCGGCCCACTCTCAAGAAACTGTGCCATTTGTGCTTGAAATATTAGGATTGTTTATTATTTTCAATTTACACTTTTATGAACGTACTTTATTACAAATACAGATAAAACGAACAAACTAATGTTTTGAACTGTGACATCATTCCTCAAACATAATGCCAGAAAGGTCAAACCATTATTTTAAAATGGGGAAATTTATTCAAAATAACAGTTTGATGTTCAGAGCACACACACATTTTTTTATTACATAAAATGCATAAAGCATATGTATATAGATATAAATATAAATATATATATATATATATATTATACAATACACACACACAAAATAAGTATTTGATCACCCTGTGATTTTGAAAGTTCTCTTACTTTTCAACACAGGTGTATTTCCACTGTGAGAGACAGAAAATTTGATTTATTTGGGAATTAATAAGTGTCAAATAAGTATTTGATCACTTGCTTGTTCAGTCATGAGGACACAAATGGCACTGTTTTCTGAGAATGAAGCAGGCGTCTCTCCAGTATCTTTTCTTTCTTTATCTGATCTTTATATCCCTGCAGAGATAAGCTCTCTGGCCCCAAACATGTCATTCAAGGAAACGCTTCAAATGTCTTTTGGCCGATCTACACCCAGTATATTGAACCCTTGCTGTATCAGGTCATCATGGTTTGATGGCTGCAGACTTACACTCAGGACATCATGGAATGATTGTGGATCCTCAAAGCTCCTGCACGCAGATCTGTCTGGACACTGAGCTTATCTCGTATACATGGCCATACTCTTGCTGTATGCCATGCGGAATGCCAGAACTCTGAAATCCTTGCATGCTCGTACCCAAGCTCCCAATGACAGCTTGGACAGTACAATGAGCTGGTTTCACCCTTTGGTAGAGAAATGTTCTCAGAAGAGGACATTTTAAGCTTGCTTTGGCCTGTTTGCATAAGTTATAGTATGGGCATAAAAGATAAAAGATAGAAAGAAGAAACGTTTTTAAGAAAGTAAATTTGTTTGTTTGATCCTGTAGAGTACACCAGACGTGTAAAGGACAGGATTCATCACAACACTCCTCACCGTTTTACGCAGGGGCTCAACATGAGGGCTGCCCGCTGCACCGTCTGTCTGGACACTGTCCATTTTGGACGGCAAGCCGCGACATGCATCGGTACAGATTACATATAGACCATTTCCAAATAAAGTACCACTACACTTACAAGTAGGGATGTGCTGATATGACTTTTTACACAAATACGATACTGATAGTTACAGTACTGTTACTTTCCAATAGCAGAACCACTATTGCATTACACAAATGTTGAGTTGAGAAACCATACAGAAAATGATAATTAACATTAAAATTAACAGATGTTTTTCCATTTCAAAATTACTTTTAGAAAATAAAAAATAGAACACCACTAAATTTTATTTGTTTGTTAAATAAATGATTTGAATCCTTCTGTCACATTTTATTTTGTCAACCCTGTACAACCTGAAGCTAAATTAAGTTTCTACATATTATACAAATAATTTACAGAACTGGAAAATTGTTGCACCTTTTGGCTGTTTTGTGCCGCTTCGCAGCCCCTTTTACTGTGTGTGATGAGTTTCTAAATAAAATTTAATAGGAAAAATCTTTTACTGTACATTTTATTTAGGAAAACCTCCTGTTCCTCCCATGACCCATTTTCTGGCAAATGATTACAAGTTTATAATTATTAAAATCTAACAGTTAGATTAATATATATATATATATATATATATATATATAAAACAGTGCATTTATTGAACCTATTGCCTAAAATTGCATTTAATTTCTATAAACCAGTCAATGTTGCCGCATTAGTGTATCTAATACAATGACTGAGCAAAATGTTTTTTGTACTTTTGGGAAATCATATAGGGTTCTATTTCTTTTGACAATGAAATTATTTATTGTGGTGTTAGTTCACCGCTATAGAAGTTAGTATGATGCCTTGTGCATCTATAAAAAACAAATGTTGTTTTTCAATAGATTGCTGACCCAATCAGAGCCTCTTCCTGTTTTGGTTTTTACAATCTTCTCTCTTCTACTGCAGAATGTCACGCTTTGTGCCACCCAAAATGCTCCCCGTACCTTCCAGCCACCTGTGGCGTGCCCACCGAGTACGCTCTGCACCTGTCCGAGGCTCTGTGTCGGGAAAAGGGAAGCACCTCTGGTCTGAAAGACGTCGGTGGACACATGAGGCTGGAAGGATGGCTGAAGCAGCCCAGGTGAGCCATTAGCCATGAGCATAATCACCATCAGAAGAGAAGCTAACACTTAGTGTACTGTGGTCCATGTCTCCTGCAGAAATGGGAAGCGTGGTCAGGGCTGGGAGAGGAAGTACGTGGTGCTGGATGGATATAAAGTGATCACCTACGAGACAGAACCAAGAGATGGTTTGTGAAGGTTTTTACTTTTCCCAATGTGCACTAGTTGCGTTTGCACATAGCATATTATTACAGATCTCTGCTGGAAAATCTTCAGTCAAACTAGGTCAAGCTGGTTTTTGGATGGGGGTAGCTTGTTTTGGCTGAATCTAGGTGATTAGTTCCTCCTGATCAAGTATCTAGACATCTTAAACCAGCTTATGGTGGTCTTCTGGACTCTCAGCCCAAGCAGCTGACAAAAGCCCTTGAAAATGCTTTCAATCCAAACCAGCCTGACCATCACAAACCAGGTTGATGGCCATGCACGTTTTATTTTCCAGCAGGGATAAACAGGTGTGGAATGATGTAAAATCTGTCTTCTCAGAGTCAGTGAAGCCGCTGGATGAGTTTGAGTTGTGTCTCTCTGATGGAGACGTGACCGTTCATTCTGCTGTTGGAGCCTCTGAGCTGCCCAACACGGCCAAGACAGGTGACAGACTTTCTGTAGAATTACACGGTACCATGTATTTATCAAATGTTTTTGCTTTGCTGCATATCAATTCAGATAGCATTACATGTCTGAGAGATGTCATGTATTGCTCTGTCTCCTAACATACTTGTATATGTACAGATGTGCCGTATGTGCTGAAGTTGGAGTCATCTCCGCAGTCAACATGTTGGCCTGGTCAGACTCTGTACCTCATGACCTCAGGGTTTTCTGAGAAACAGCGCTGGGTGGCTGTGCTTGAAGCCATTGTGGCCAGCAGTCGTGGGGCGAGAGAGAAAGCTGAAGCAGACGCTGTGAGTGGGAGGAACCAGAAACACCCACAGACCGTTCATAGTGACATTTAAAGAATCAGTGCACTGACATGTAAGGCAGAAACTGTAGGTTTGTGTCTTCTTACCAGTACAGCGGGATGCAGGAAAACATACTGATAATCCTGAAAGCTCTCTAAAGAAAAATTCACTTTGTTAATATACGGTTCACATCCTCATGTTTCTGTTTTTGGTTCTGTACAGAAGTTGTTGGGTAACTCCTTACTCAAGCTAGAAGGAGATGATCGTCTGGATATCAACTGCACCCTCCCGCTGACTGACCAGGTACATGCGTCATCCACTAATTACACAATCGCTTTGTATTTTTAAGATTTGGTTAATTTTGTTATGTCTATATTTGTTAAACCATCATCTTGTTTTTGTCATCAGATTGTGTTGGTGGGCTCTGAGGAAGGGCTCTATGCCCTGAATGTGATTAAAAACTCCCTCACTCACATCCCGGGTATGGGGTCCGTGTTTCAGATCCACATCATTAAGGAGCATGACAAGCTGCTGATGATCGTGGGTGAGCAAAGATCATGATCATTTACTGCTCGTTTCACAAACCAAAACTCAATGAATTTAAGTAAAAGCACTTGCAACAGCCAAAAAAAAAACTAAGTATTACTGTTTTTTAATACTTTAATATCATGTACTAAATACCATTATAATACTATTATTCATTAAAGTATTCCGATAGCTAGAGCACAGCACTTGCAACACAAAGTAAATACCTTGGTACTTTAATATGCTGATCATTAAATCAAAATACCATAATATTTTGCAGACACTTTTATCAAAAGCTACTTAAAAATGAACAATAGAATTAATCAAACCAACAAAAGAGCAACAATATATGAGCCCTGTGATTAGTCCAGGTTGGTCCAACGCAGCACATGTAGCAAGCTTTTTTTTTAAATAACAAATTTTAAAAAACAAGTAAATAGAATTGAATAAGAATATTGAAGGCTGCTGTAAGAGGGTCCAACTCCAGGTCTTATGGTTGACGTGCCTAGTTGGATGGAGAATTTGTGATGAAGTCATGGGCTGGCTGAAACCACAAGCAGTTCTGTCTTGGAAAGGTTGATTTGAAGGTGATGCACATGCTTAGATGCGAGTAGCTATAATTGTCAGATCATCAGGATGGAAGGTGAGGCAGAGTTGAGTGTCATCAAGAATATATGAAAACCCATGTTTCTGAATGACAGAACCTAGTGATACCACGTAGGCCAAAAAGAGAGAAATGGTCCAAGAACTGAGCCCTGAGGCACCTCGTTAGCTAGATGTTGTGAACTCTCACTTCTTCCTTATTGCATTAATACCATCATTGTACTATAGTAACAACACAGTACTGTTTGAATTAAAGCAAGTTGATTATGGTGATGTGTTGCAGGGGATGAACGGGCACTCTGTCTGGTGGAGATTAAGAAAGTGAAGCAGTCTCTGTCCCAGTCTCACCTCCCCACACTACCTGAGATTGTGCCGTATATCTTTGAGACTGTCAAGGGCTGTCATCTGTTCGCCGCGGGCAGGGTGAGGCTGCAGTCACCATGTTTTTCACTGCATTGCAACTTCCTCCTCTCAGTATATTTTTAGTGTACTGTGTTGCATCATGCCTTGTTGTGACGCGCAGTGCGACAAATTTGTACCATTTGTAACATGGTTTTGTATCTATTCTGGCTTTTTTAGATAGAAAATGGTCCATGCATTTGTGCTGCAATGCCAAACAAAGTTACAATTCTACGGTACAACGACAATCTGAACAAATTCTGTATAAGGAAGGTAAGTGAAATGCGTGGTTCTGGGTCTTGAAGCAAAATTACAAACATTTTTGCAATGTCATTCCTTTGCAAACAGCTGCGATGTTTGACGTGAGGTTCTGGTCTGATTCCAGAGATCACTCACACAAACACACTCGTAATGATCCATCTCTTTACCTCTCAGGAGATTGAAACGCTCGAGCCATGCAGCTGTATCCACTTCACCAGCTACAGCATCATCATTGGTACCAATAAATTCTACGAGATTGAGATGAAGCAGTGCGTTCTTGATGGTACGTATATCAATGGCATCCTGTGGGGCAGTTAGATGATTGTTTTTAACCTTCAGGTCAGTCCACAATCTACTGACGTCTGATATCTCCTGTGATGGATCTGTTATTGAAAAAGATGCAGCTAGTCATTTCGGTAACATTTGCATATTCCAGGTTGGACCGGCTGGTGGACCATTTGTGATCAGCCACTTATAATTTGTAATTGTGCATTATGTAAACGGCGTTTTGCGTGATGGCCTGTTTTTGGCAGAGTTCCTGGATAAGAATGACGTGTCTCTGGCATCGGCTGTGTTCACTGGATCCTCCCACTGTTTCCCAATCTCCATCGTCCAGGTGTCCAGCACTCCGCAGAAGGAAGAATATCTGCTCTGCTTCCATGGTCAGACACTCATCATGCCATCTCATCTACAGCAAGTTCCTGTTGCATGAGAATATTAGTTGAATGAGTAGTACTTCTACAAAATCATTAGTCATGTAGTAACAAGCCAGGCATGAAAATCCCGCACCTTTCGACGAAATTCGCCGCTTTGAAGCGAAAACAATCGTGTAGATCCGATGAGACGTTTTTTTGAGGGGGGGGGTCTTGAAAAAAATCAGTCTTTATTGATTATTTAAAACCTATATAATATGAAGTGGATTTGAGCCACTTTAAATCGTGAAAGATAAGCGTCCCGCGTTTGTAGACCGTGGGCATCATCCACTGACATCCAGTTTGGCAGTTCATGAAATTAAACATTACATATAATGACACATGCTGTAATAACACTTTAATTGCACTGATTTTCTACATGACTTTTCTTTGAATGTCTGATTTCTGATAACAGAGATCGGTGTGTTTGTGGATGCTTACGGTCGAAGAAGTCGCCCTGATGATCTCAAGTGGAGTCGACTTCCCCTGACATTTGGTAGCCAGTTTTCCGTTCGTAAAACACCCTAATGTGTGAAACATTTTGATGAGGATTTATTGGGATCACTAACTGCATCTTCTGTTTTCAGCATTCAGAGAGCCGTATCTGTTCGTGACCTACTTCAACTCGCTGGATGTTATTGAGATTCAGGGACATGCAGCTCTTGGGTAGGATGTACAGCTACATGCATGCATATAAGACAGTAAAAATAACTTTGAGTGTGACACTAAATCCTCTTTAAAACAGGCCTCCCAGTCTTGTTCACCTAGACATTCCTAACCCACGCTATCTGGGTCCGGCCATATCATCTGGTGCCATCTATCTGGCCTCGTCCTATCAGAACAAACTGCGGGTCATCTGCTGTAAGGGCAGTCTGGTGCGGGAGTCTGGGGAACTGCAGAGGACCGGTTCTAGCAGGAGGTGCGGGTTATGACAATTTATTAGAGTGAGAGTCAGTGAGTCACAATTGAAAGTCAAATGTAGTAAATTTGTTGGTAACTGAAAACAGTCGAATTTAAGAAAATAATTATTTGTTTCAATTATTAGAAATAATCAGGGATTAAACGGCAAATTTTGTTTGGTGCCGAAAACATTTTACATTTAGTTTGTATAAAAATGTAGTATGTGCTTTGAATTAAAAACTTAATAAAAAATAAAAAAATAATGCTATTAGCTAGTAATATACACAATTGTTGCAACGATTTTCTTTTATATTCTGCAAAAAGTCTCATTTTTTTGTTCTGTTTCTAATCCCAGGAAATGGTAAATGTCATTTTGATATCTGCTATCTATGGAAACTTATTTCTGCCAGGGAGGACAAATATAAACAAGTTGAAAAGCAACTTCTGTCTTTCTAAAGTCTAAAATTTTCTCAGAATTGTAAGTTAATGTCTTGCAATTGTGAGTTTACATGACACATTCCTGACTTTTTTTCTCTGATTTCTGCATGCGCATGCAATTCCAAGAAATAAGTCAGAATTGTGATGTGAGAATTCATAATTCAAGAAAAGCCAAAACTGTGAGATGTTAACTTTAGAATTCTGAGAAAAATATCTGAATTCTCAGGGGGAAAAAGTATCACTGTAAGACGTGAAGTCACATTCACTTTTTTTATATTTTTACTCTGTGGCAGAAATGAGCTGTCATCATGACCATACTGCTCTACTGTTTAGTGATCTTACCACAGTTAAAGGAATTCTGGCTAAAACCATCCCTTACTCGTGGTAAAAATCACACATGTGGCCTTGAGTTGCTTACTGCTTCATCAATATTTCATGTTCACAAACCGTATAAATCATCTTGTGTGCAGTCAAAGCATCATGCATTTACCCAAATCTTCACAGCAGCCCAAACAAGCGCGGGCCGCCCACCTACAACGAGCACATTTCCAAGCGCCTGGCCTCGGGGCCCGGGGCCCAGGAGGGGCAGCTGCACCGCGAGCCCAGCACCCCTCACCGTTACCGCGAGGGCCGCACGGAGTTCCGGAGGGACAAATCTCCGGCCCGGCCTCTGGAGCGCGAGAAATCGCCCGGTCGGGCTGTGCTAGACAGTCGCAGGGAGAGATCGCCCGGGCGCTTCGAGAGCAGCGGCAGCGAGAGAGACCGGGAGCGTTCGCGCCTTCACACTAGCTCTGTTCGCACCCAGCTGACTCCCGTCAACAAGGTACGCATGAGACACTGCCACGTAAACTGTGTATCCTTCTAGGGATACAGACATCAGGTTTGACGATGTTCATGCATGCTCAAATGCATGAACATCTGCTGCTTTGTAGTTAAATTCCGTCTAGTTATGGCCTCAAACAGAATGCTCAGTTCTTTTCCCAGTCTCTGGGAAAAGACGTTAAAATCGGCATCCTTTGCAGCAGTAATGATGTTTCTGAGCTGATCTGCGTCAGACAGGGCAGGCAGCCTGTTGAAGTGTTGAAGTGACCTCTTTATCCTGGTGGTGGTGTAGGTTTGGGACCAGTCTTCAGTCTGAGAGCGTCCTGGAAGGATGACGTAAGAGCCATCGTCCACCTCCCGCGTGGATGGACTTGCCCTTTTAACAGGCGCTTCGTAAAACTCGGAACTAGATCATCTCATGCCTGTAACCGTGAACAGAGCCATGTTATTCACTCGCAGCCCCAGAGTCTGGGACATTGTGCTGATGTTGTAAACTCTGTCCATACTGTAACCATTCATGAAGGTCCAGTTTTATGGGGAAGGACTTTGAAGGAACATTTGGGGTTCAGTGCGGTAAACTCTGTCAACAGTGTTTTGTGGCACTACAGCCATTACTGCAGAAAATGATTTTGATTCTCCACTTTATTTATTTGATGTAAAAATTGTGGTAACAGTAAGACATTTACAATGGAAGTAAACCAGAACAGGCACGTTTATGAGTTTAAGGCGAGACAGACACTACAGGCAATTATTATTATTTTTTTTTCCCCAAGCACTGGTAAATTTGGCAATTTTGGACAATTATAACTTTTATTAGCATCAGTAGATTTCAATTATAATATACTGGCCATAGATCTAAATAATGAAGGTTTTTACAGACATAACATTTAATTTCTATATATATATTATGGAGTGATTTATAAAAAAAATTAAAAAGGAAAAATCTAAATCCTGTCTGTAAAAAAACATTCATAAGTGTCAACAAATAGAAAAAAAATGAGAACCTAGCACAATCCAATCCAACATTCTTCAAAAATATTTTGTCTTCAAAACGAGGTCACTAAATGATGAACGACTTTCCATTTTTGGGTGAACTACCACTTTAAAAGAAAAGAAGTTAATTGCACCATGCTAAAACACACCGTTACTTTTAAAAAGAAAATGATACAAATATTGTAGGTGGTTTTCTTCATGTAAACGGGCTCATTGTATCCCTACGTTATGGTTAAATGGTTAATTAACTGACCTTGACCAGCAACTATGAGGTTAAGAAGCAATTTTATCTCGCATTCAGAATTTACTTCCATAGTATTTTAGTGGAACCACCATTTTTGGTTTAGTTGAAATTGTGATCTGTGGTAACTGACAACACACCACAAATGCTGTTTACACTGAACCCAGAATATTCCTTCAACCTAACCATGTGATTAGCACATTGTAAATACGGTGACTTCAATTTTTATAGCTAAACGGAACTTGACTGACGATGAAGCTACGAACTCTATTTTTATGCTATTAAACTGTTTGTATAGACAGTTGAAATGGGTTTCCTACAGAAAAGTACAGAAAAGGTTTTATTTCCATGATGTATGTTGTATGCTAATGTGGTAAACAGTCAATATGGCTGCTCTTAATGACAGTTTGTCCAGTTTTTTATGCTCTATTTGACTGACATTATCGAACCTACTGCACATTGTATATTTTTATGCTAATAGAGTCTGAGCTTGTAAATCTTTTTAAAGAGACACGTCATGTTCTCGCTACAAGTGTCCTTGTGATGTTCAAGTGAACTTATCGTATTTTTGTCGGAAATAACGAAGCTTTCGTCGACACACTCGCACACAGCAGCGCTTCTGGAAGTTTCTGCTGCTTTTCCGTTAACGGGCGTCCTGTTAAGCTGTGACGTGAAACAATGTCCGGTAGCCCT
>JAUMHI010000046.1:1475614-1491589 GCA_032359435.1 Enteromius unitaeniatus
CAGTTCATTCACTCATGTAGAGCAGCAGGTTTTTGATCAACAGGTACACAATTCAACAGTAACTGTCTAATTTCAGTCTGGGTTACTGCCTTTAAGTCAATATTTGATCCAAATGAGCTCATTATTAGTCTTGCATTCAGGCTTTAATTTCAGCTTTCAATAAAATTATTGAAAACAACTGTTAATTGTTTCAGTAAACAATAAAGTACTGACACTGGATACATTATTAGCAAGTCATTTAAGGGCTGAGTTGCAGATTTATGATGCCACAGATATTAGAAAACTCATGTCACAAAGCATCAGAGCTCATAGTACATTGAAAATTATTAGTGAAGGATTTACTTTGAATTGATTTCAATTTAGTTTATTGCTAGTAAATTTCACAAATAGCAAGTGAAATACTGAATTAAGCATGAAATGCCTTTTCTCTTTTGAACAATACTATTTTGGTGGCTGAAATTTCGCTGCATCCCTAATTAAATCAACATCATTATTTTGAAAATAGTTTTATGCTTTCCCCCCCAGACATAGATTAAGAGAGTTTGCCTTACATTTTGAGTCAAACACCTATAATATGCCTACACACACCTATTTATACCTACAATTACTTAGAATACATTTGAACAGCTCGACAGCTTTAATAAAAAAGGGACAGACTGCAGATGTTTGCTGGAAGACTTACTTTGCTGGATCAGGCATTTGTGTGCAGAGGAAACGCAGAGACTGGAAACTCTTGCGGATGGAATGGATGTTGGCCATACCCATAAACACCACCTCACAGTTAGGGTAGTACTCTATGAGGGGAAACAACAAGTCATTATTAAGTGGGCGTCTGAATTTATTGTGATTGCTGAATGAGCACCCATTAGAGAGTACCTGGGCATTCACACCCTCCTCCTTTGGCTCTGTTGGCTACGGCAGCGGCGTATGACCTGGCGTCCAGGATCAAAAGCTTTCGAGGTTGGATGGCAAGTGTCTCCACCTCTGAGCTGTTAGTCATAGACGAGTCTACAGAAAAAGACATAGATCAAGTCATATATAATGTAAAAATAGTAATCAGAGAGACCTAAATTAAGAATCCAGTCAACATTTTTAATGGTCAAGTGGTACTGACCGAAGTCCACATCTGAGAGATCAGCTCCGTTAGTGTACTCGCGGGAGAAAGAGCCGTTTGAGACCCCTTTACAAGAGTTGCTGTCCACTGCACAGGCTCTGGCGATGGACTGCACCAGGTGCTCATCATCTGCATTCCTCCAGCCCCACCAGCTGACCTCAGGCTGACCACAGCGAGCGATCACTGCCCCTGTGCTCTGGTGTCTGGGAAAGTGCAGTTAAAGATCTCGACTTTTAATCTGGCGGTTCTGGGCAGCTGTGTACTAGTCAACTAGTCAAATTGTTTTCAATAATTGAAATAAAGATTAAATAAAACACGAATACAGAAATATAACTCAAATAAAACATTAAAAAAATGCATTATTTGAAATTAAGCTTAAAATAAAAAGTTTTAATAGAAATAACATTTTAAAAACACTAGAAAATGTCTCCTTGGCAAGTATAAGAACCAAAATATTACATTTTTAAAACAACAACAGAAAAAAAGACAGAGACACACAATGAAAATGTGATAGTGTTCATTCAAAAACATAAAAATGACAATAATATTAATTGATTAATTAATGAGCAGTTGTGATTAACAGAAGAAAAGATCGATAGAACAACAGATAGATAGACACTAAACAATAAATAGGTAGACAGGAAATTATTAAAATATGTTCATTATTTGAGATAAATAACAGATAAATATAGAAATATAAACAAAATAGAAATATAAACATTTTGTTAAAAAAAAGTCTTAAGTAACAAAATTACAAAAAAAAACAAAAAAAACCTAAAAAATGGATAAAACGCATATTGAATGGCTAAAAAGTTGCCTACGGAGGAAACTCACTAGGTTTTGGATTCTCCATGTGTTTAATGAACAGATTTAGCTGACTGACCTGTAAACCACAGCCGGAATCCTCTTCCAGGAGCGGAAGGCCGCCACATTCTCCAGCTCCTTATCAGTAATCCAGGCTGGCACCAGCAGCAGCTGAGGGTAGCTGGAGCACAACCTGTGCCAGGGGGTAAGCAGAGGGCAGCGTGATTGGACTGACCGATGCCTGTCTGAAGTCATCTAATCCTGAACAGACCCGCCAAGCGCAGCAGGACAGGACTGAGTGTCCAGAGCAGTTTATGTGTGCTTGTGTTTAAGAGAGAAACGCTCACTTGTATTTGTTGTTGATCTCAGAAACTCTCCAGGCGTTCTGAGTGTCGAAGCCCATCCGCTCCACCTCATTATGGAAACGTGACACTACGTGATCACCTGAAAGATGAGGCGAGTGAGAGAGGAATCCTGAAGGTAAAGAGGAAGAGGATTTCCAAAGACGAACTAGTTGGGAAAATTGTGTGTGGCTCTTTGTAAAAAAAACATACAAAAGTATCTTTTGTGTGTGGCCACTTTAGGTGGTAAAGCTGTCTGGCTATGCAAGACTAGCAGGAAATACAGAGATAAAACTCTTTGTGAGACATCTGATTTCAGCCTCGAGCATGCAAGCAAGGTATGAGAAGGTCAGACAGTACCTGGCCTACACAAATCCCCATGCTGCTCCTTCTCCATGCACCACGCGTGAAAGGCGAAGGAAAAGAGCTCCTCTATCTGAGACGGGGGACGGACCACTGCGTTCAGCCTCTTCAGCCACTCCTGACACTGCTCAAACGTGGAAAACTGACACCTGTCAAAACACACATCAGATCTACTGCATCAGAGAGACGCGCTGACATAGAACAAAGAGAACATCAATTACAGACAATTAAGAGTTGGGTTGACCTACATTATTGTATAAAATGGATATAAAAATGTGTTTCGAATAAGTCACAAACGTCAGTCTGCTTAAAAACATAATGCATTTGTGAAGCAGAGTGGTTTTCCATCTTAGAATTTGCATTGAAAACATGTTTAGAGTTTAATGATCTGCACTGTGATATTCAAATAAAGTGTTATAAAGTTAGTCTGTTTACTTTTACACAGCCATTTCATACAACGTCTCTTGATTTGTGCTTGTGTGAATAAGTGCAATAACTCTAATGAAACAGAATAAAATTAGGGCTGCAGGATTAAAGTCATAATTCTTTAGAAATTTTATTGTGATTATTAATAACGGTTATCACAAAATTACGTTTATAAAATTGTTTGAAGCAACTGCATGCCATTTTTTTATACAAACATAAACAAGCTGGAAACACTGTAACTGAAAAAAATTTATTGCTTTTCTATAGTATTAAGCCTCAAATGTCAATTATACATTGAATTGGTTTATTCTTTAAATAAAAAAAACTCCCCTGCGTGAAAGCTCTCATCCGTTAACATGGGCGCCAGAAAAAATAGGCAGAAGCTGCAGAAGTGCGATCGTTAGTTACAAGTTGATGTAAAAGGCTGTATAATAGCTATATTTATATTTATTCACAGCTAAGAAAAACTCTCCATTCTAAGCATGTTGGTTTGTTTATTGTTCTTTATTTGTGGCTGTAAAGTGCAATAAGAATACACAAGTAAATAAAAGTTCATTACTAAAGGAATAATCGTCATTATTAATCGTGATAAAAATTGTGAGCAAAATTATTGTGATAATTTTTTCTGTTATCGTGCAGCTCTAACTCGGAGGCAATTCCGATTTTCAATTGTGAAGCCCTAAATAATATGACAATAATCAGTATTAATGATGGTGATTACTTATATTTTTTCTAATAAAATGTAGTAATGTAGTAATTTAACCATTATTGTCCAGCCATACACAGAAAAAGAAATGCTAGACAGACACTCACCTGATGACTTTGCAGTCTTTGCAGGTGATGTGCATTTGGAACATGTCCCGACATTCTACACTTTCTATCAGCTGCAGAGGAACCTGAGAGAGAAAAGACAGACAGACATCCAGGAATTATTTGGGATCATTGGCACTGTAAGTCTCAGCACACCAAACGGAGCATCTAAACCGGAAGACAACATTAACCCAACCGATGCTAGTGATTAAATCCACCTGCTGAATCAATCACACTGAAAGTTCAGACATGGGCTTAGAGTTTACAAACATGGTTAGTGATTAGCATCCACAGATTATTTCAGACAAAATCATTCTTTGTTCTGCAGCTCAAGTGGCATGCCGATCAGCTTCAATCAAGTGTGTGTGTGTGTGTGTGTGTGTGTTCATGTGTGCGGACACCACTGCAACTGTGCGCCTGAAATGCAGTTCCTCTTCAAGCTCCGGAACTTGTGCTTGATCGCACACTGACCACATGCAAGACACATCTGACCATGGCTCTCAACAACATCATGCAGACAGACCGTTCTGTGGTTACTTACTGACACCTCACACGAACAGTTCTGTTCACAGAGAAAGAGAGGGAAGACAGAATCACGAGGTGGACCTGTACACTGTGGCTTTTGGCTCCTCTGTGATACGCACATTCCTGGGCTGCGGTTTAATTCCACCACACTAATCTGACCACACTCAAACATTCCTGGGGTGCTTGCTGAAGGGTCAGAGAACACTAAATCACATTTATGAAATAATAATTGATACTTTATACTTTATTTTTTCTCCAAAAATTGCCATCCTTAAAATGAACCCTTTTAGAGCACCATAAACACAAGGATCAGAGACCAGGGCTGGGCAATATATATCATTCCACATATTCATGTGCATCTCATCTAGTCAATGCAAAGACAAAATTAGACATCCTGCAGCACGATTCGCACGAATTAAGAGGTGCGTTAAACACGCCGGCTTTACACTGCACACATAAGCGGCGCGTATTCAGAGCAGGAGCAGCGCACCGATTATGCTTTCATTCTGGCAGCTTGTACTGCCGGCTGTAGACAGGCATCTTTCTGTCGTATTTTCCAGATTCTTCTCCGAACACTGTGTGCCATGTGCTTTGATTTATTTCTCTCCTTTATAACAAGCAAATTGAGTCACTTATATATCATATCGCAAATTGCAGTTTTGACCTTAATAATCGCACACGCACATTTTTCCCAAATCGTGCAGCCCTAATCTCATCAGTAAAGCCGGTTCTTCGATTAGCGGTAAATCAAGTTTTTAAAATGAGCGGCAGTTTATACACAAAGCAATAGATCACTGACAAGCTATGCAACCTTGCATGCAAAATCACTTCAGAGTATGAAGACCATATTGTGTAGCTCGTCAGTGATCTACGGCTCTGTGTATTAACTGCCGCTCATTTAAAAAAAACTTTCATCAAAGTTTCATCAAACCTGAAACCCAAATGTGTTCTTGTCTTAAGACAACTTTGAATTTTTTTTTTAATACACTTCAAATGTAAATGTTTATTTAAATGCAATGATATTATTGTGTACTAAAATATAATTTGAGTAACAGGAATAATAATGTAGAGAACAACAGTAAAGTTACAATAATGTTCATGGTGCTGCTATTTAAAGCACTAGATCATAAGTTTTGGTTTAGGAATTGTTTAAGGCAATTTAATTCATTTTATTTCTTAGGTCATTAAATAAGCACATTAAAAAAAAAAAAAAAAAAAAAGGGAAAAAAAATTCCTTCAGTTTCATTCTTACTATCAGACTTCTCTAAGCAACATCTGTAACTCATACAGCATGCCTAAACCAAACATCACGACTTCTGCATTCCGTTATGCTCCGTCGTTTGTGAAAGTTTCAAAACTGCTGAAAAGCTGACACTGTAGCAGTCGCAATTCACAACCACCTTCCTCTTTTCTCTCCATTTCCAGCCCTGCACTGTATACTTGCTCTTACGACAGCTTTTTTTGCCTCAATAACCGCCCTGTAGTCACACACAGCATCAACCATACACACACCACTCTCTCCTCTTTCTCACGCACAACACACTCTCTCTTTCACAGGCACACAGAGAGTGTCACACTCATTTACTCTGGTGAATAAGTGACTGTCACAGATATCAACGGATTAATCAGCACAGATCCGATCACCCACCAGCCACAAACAAACCCAGCTGCATGTGCATGAAAGCTTAACAGTATATGTCATTTTGATCATTATTTTGTCTATCAGTCCATCATATAATGCACATGATAAAAGTGGAGAAAAAATTAAACAATAACGCGCAGCCAGCCAGTCGTTATTGCAAAATAAACCCCAACAGAGATCAGGACTTGCAAATCGGTTCATTGTGCAGTGCTTAGGGGAAATTACTGCAATTATATTTAAGGAACATAAATTACGCACTTAATCTTTCATATAAGCACTTAAAAGGTTAGTGAAACGCTAAACTTCCATTTTCTGAGATTTTAAGTGTTATTTGTGTTTGTTTTGGCTCATCAAAGTCTCTTAGTGGCATCAATTCTCTTCTATAGACCTTAAGTTTCAGCTTATTTAAAAACTACGAAATAAACTATGAAAGTTACATAAAAAAGTGCATACATATATATATATATATATTGCGCATGTAATTTGTGCTCCCACAGGATGTGTAATTATGTAATGCATGGTGAGCTTCCAAATCGTGTAAGTTTTGTTTATTTTGCATTGTATATTCGTGAATTGCGGCGGTGAATTTGAGAGATAGACTTTCATTTAATGTTCATTGCTGTAAGCACAATTTACATGGATTGTTGCCAAACTTTTGACTGTATGCCAGGTAATGTTCTGCATTTAAGCCAGAAAATCCCTTCACTCTTCCTGCTCTCGTTGCAGCAGTAGTACAGGAACAGGCAGCTTTAACAGTTTCTAGATCATGACGGGTCTATGAGGGGTAGACGGGTATAGCAGAGCTGATTATAAGTATGTAACCAGAACCTTATTATCGTGCCATGTTGATAGCACGGGGGTGGATGATCCCAATCAAAAAGCCACCGCAACCATGGCAACAGGTGCAGGAAGATAGAGTGAAAGTGAAAAGGTAATAAAGACAGACCTGTTTGATACACACACAGGGTGATTGCAGCCACTGGTCTGTGTCAGAGTGCCTGATGTAACTGTGGCTCGCTGTCCCTAAATACCCTACACATCATTGGCGGGCTCTAAATTTAGCAGCATGTCATGCACCATATAAAAGAGTCTTTCAGAGACCACTGGACTGGCTATCCATCATACATTATGCCACGAAAGACCACAATACAGTTTCACTCAAGAATTTCTAAACTAAGGGTAAAGAAATATATATATATATTAATTCTTAGAATTTTGATGTCATATGATGCCTTCCGACGTTTTTTTTGTTTCTGCCAATAAATAAAAAAAAATAAAAAGTCCATTTATTTCACACAAAAAAAATCAGAATTATGAGATATAAACTCACTCTGTAAAAATTCAGTAACATTAAAAGATAAAAAGTCACAATTAGCTTTTTTATTTTTTTATTCTGTGGAGAAACAAGCTTCTATACGAAAAAAAAAGAGCTGTGTTACATGTGAAAAATCATCACATATGGGAAACATTCAAATGTGGAAGTCAGATGAAAGTCTGAAAAATTTGATGAATCAAAAGACGACCATTTGAAAAAAGGGCTGAAATGCACTACTCAGTTACTTTGATATGGTTTCAGCGCAGGACATCTGTTTATTCCACTTCAATAGCATGTTAGCCAACTCTGGTAATAAAGAAAAGTGTAATTTAGGAGTTGAAAATCATACACTTACATTAACAACCGACTCCTTGAACTTGATGTGCAGGCGGTAGCTGGACATGGCGATGATGGCATCCTCTGCCCTGCCCACAAACTTCGTACACTCTCCATGCAGCTCTGGGAAGGGCACCTACAACAGACGACCATTTAACACATGTATATCCAACAAGCAACTAAATATTAGACCAATACAAAGATTTAGTGATAATTACAGTTGCATATCAATTACAAAAAGCCTATAAAAAAAAAACTCTTGATGTGTCTTCCTGTCAGACGTGATGAAAACAAAGCCTCTCTTTGAAAACCTGAAGGTAATTTTCTACTGCGCAGCATTCATCAAAACTTAGAAAAGAAATCTTATCTCATAATTACCTGCTTTTAGCACATAGGCAGCAACTCTATTAATTGTCAGCCGTGTGTGTCTCACTTACATCATCTTGAATAAAAATGTTCACCATGCTTGTTGCAATGCACTGTAAGCCTTAGATTTTGACCAGAACAAGACGAGCTATATATCAGGAGCACATTTATGATGGCTTTTTTAAAAAGAGCTTCCATTCTTAGCCAAAATCAAATAATAATTATATTAAGAGAATCACTACACCCTAACGAAGAACATTCATCTTGGCAGTGGTCTTGATCCTCACTGACCTGAAGATCATCATCGTCCAGGACAGGGGGCTTGCGAGGAAAGATCTGATTGGCCTGGATGCACTCCAGACTCTGCTGCCCCTCCTCCTCCTGTCAAAAAGAAAATGAATAAGAAATGAAACTGCATTATACTCCATTGACAATTACAATCAAGAATAATATAACTGAGATTTGCAAAAACAGCTATTAATAGAATTTTGCAGGGAAATGTGCTTCAGTCATGACCATGAAATACAAAAAAACTAAAAATTAATTAGTATTTTATTCATGCAGGATATAGTTTATATACATATTTTTTAAATAAAGCGAAACGAACATGTTTTCATTAGTTAAACCGCATCACATAATTTATGTTCGGCTGCAACAACAGAAGAGTGCGAGACCCTTTTTATCAAAAGCCAAACATTTGACATCACTAGTGAAAAATGTACAGTTTTAAAACTTTTGCAGTTTTAGTTCTCCCAGGGGACTGTTATACGGATAAAACATTGTCCATAACTAAAACTCTGATTAAATGAGTGATTATCTAAGCTAAACTGGGGACAGAGTGGTCAAAGCATTTCCTTAACCAATGCCACAAAAACATTTGTAATGGCACAGGGAGAGTTTACCGATACTTCCTGCTCTGAGGTCACTTCTGCTATTTCTGATATAACAGGCACCCCTGTAACCTGGCTTTACATAAGACTAAGGGTCCCGTAAATCATGACTACTACTGTCACTCACACAGACACCAGTCATAGACACTATATAGGCCATATGATACACATGCAACGAATGCAAATGAAATGTTTCGATGCTTCCACTAAATCAGAATAAGATTAAACAAATGAGAATTTTGAACTAAACAAATGAAAAACGCATCCTTAATGCACAACAATGTTTCCATTTAATTTCCATGGGAAGATCCTATTAGAGTTCTGCCCTGCCTTCAACACAATCTGTGTGATGAGCTTCAGGACTCAGAGCAGGGCATAAGTCATTCCATTCACTTCTGTATGCAGGAATGAGAGGCTACGGCCCGCAGTAGCCTTCAGAGTTCAGATTGGCAGAGAATGTTTGGATTCTGTTTCCACAAATAGGAGAGACTCTGTGAGAGAGGGCAGCTGTGTCGCCATGTTGTCTAGCTCAAACACGGCAGTCCTCAAGACGGACTGGTCTGATTGTGCATTAAAATGCTGCCCTGGATGAGATATGCACAGAGGAGCTCTGTATATCTATCTAGTTCTGTATAAACTAATTACCCAGCCAACTAATTAACCAACTATCTAACAAACTGAACAATCAACCAACATTCTATCTACTTGTGTATAAACTAACCAACTAACTAATCAATGCTCTGTCTGTCTATCTATCTGATTGTGACTAAACTAGCTAATGTTCTATCTGTATAAAAAAAAGGTCTAATATATTTTTGACTGGTATATAAAAAGTTGGTGAGGGTGTATAAATTTGTCAGGTCGTATATCCCAGAAGAGTGTGTGTGTGTGTGTGTGTGTGTGTGTGTTTGCTGCATCAGCAGCATGGCTGTCTGTGTGTAGCGCTGACAATGGCCATCAGCACGGCTCAGTAAACACACTAGAGGGGCTGGACCTGGGGCGGCCCATTGTGGGCACAGGCACAGAACCAGACAGAGAATTACAGGGCACAGACGGGCAGAATAGAAAACAAACAATAATGTGCAACTCATTAGGAATGTGTAAACATACACATCCATCAGCATTCGAGCATAGACCGGAGGCATCCGTTAAACTGTCCAGACACTTCAGCAAACAAGAAATGAGGTACACTTTACTGAACGCAGACTTATACAGTCTCTAGCACAAATACCACAGCGAATGCTGCTTTTGTTAGATCCCCTTGAAAAGAAAGATTCATTATAAAGCTTAGTTCAGTTGCAGTGTTTTGCCTCGATTAAGGGGTGTTGTTAGTTCTGATATTAACCAGAGGGATTAAAATGCCTTAAATATGGTAAAATCACTATCACCCAAAGCAATAAAATGGCTGCAAAAACAGCTTACAAAATACAAAACACTAATGTTAATAAAAACTCATGCATTCATTTATAGTGTAGACTCTAAGGCTGTTTAATTGCTGGTCACAGATGGTGCATCTAGACGCATCTATCAGTTGTGAATGTGTTTCATCCCATTAGAATCTGGAGCGGAACTGTTTTATAACGCAGCACTCGCTGATGACACTAGCGCACATGTATCCATTCATCCCGTCTGTCTGTCTAAAGAGGGCATTGATCTGCGCTGAGACAGCAGTCAGGACGGGACGTCTGAGCGGCGTTCATTTCAGCTGATTAAAAGCCTGAGAAATCAATGAGCAGTTTCTGATTCAGCATTTCAACCAATGCCTGAGAGTCACGTGCAGGAAAGAGAGAGATGTGGAGGATGTTTTTACCATAGCCCCGGTGAAGGAGTGCGGGTGCAACACTGTTGTGTCTTCTTCCACTTGTTCGCTCTCTTTGGCAGACGTCAGTCTGTATGAAAACAAATATATATACACTTTTTTTAGATTGAACTTAATTGAATTGAACTGAAACTTTAGTCTGCTACTTTCTAAAAATGCTCATGGTCTTCAAATGGCACTTTCAGGAATTGATTTTGGTACATTTTTTCTTGTACTACTTATAGAGGTGTCTGATCCTATGACTTCCACAATGCAGACGCAATTGGGAAATAAGGTCATAAAGGCTTAACAAATCTTCCTGTATAACAAAAATTCGGATGAATACATCAACATTAGGTCATGTATACTTGGATCAAAATGCGATATGTAAGTGTCTTTGAATATGGATTTGTGTGTGAATAAATGGCACAGACGTGAGCTTTGTTTAATACACACACATTTCAGGTTCTGCTGCCTCAATACATGAGCATGAACACATAAACAAATGAGTAGTAAAATTATTTTTTAAGGACTATTTAGCAGAAAAATAGTTACCACATTTTTTTGTAAGCAAACAAACGTCAAATTCACAAGACAATTCACATTTCCGAAAATAATAATAATATAATTGTTTAATATTATAATTAAATTTATAATAATTTAAATTATATCCAGAAAACAAATGTAAAAAATAAATAAAATATATATATACACACACACACATTTAAATATATATATTATTACATGGAAATATATCCAGTGCTAATTCACACACATACTTAAGACCTTACCAGTCTCCTAAAATCAATAAAGTGAGGTTTGTTTTGGATGATCCCGCACTGCTGGTGTCACTCAGTGTTATGACATTGAGACCTGTGGAGAAATGGGAAAAAAATTAGACCACAGTTTTCAACAGTTTTCCACAGCAATCCCTCTTCCTTCCAAACATTGCATAACATCTCTGACAATACTGCTTTTCACACGTTGGTAAATATAGCCGTCCTGGTGCTGATGGTACTTTGTGGGCAACGGTGGGCAGAGCTGTTCATGTATGCAGTGACGCATATGGTTGGGTTGAGTTTTCTGAAAACAGACTTAATTTTAGGCTTAATCACAAATAATTGACCCAATGCCTTTTCAAAAATTAGGCCTGTATATGCTTTACATACATGCAAAAAATTGATTTATTGCATGAGAAAACTATATGGATGAGCTCAAAGCTACAGACATGAACTACATGCCACAAAACGTTTTATTTCAGTAAAATTTAACATCAAAGTTTGCCTGAAAGAAAACAAGCATGTTTTCACACCTAAAATTCAAATGATAAACACCATATCATTGATTTCTCATCTCTAGAAGTGTATCAACTCTCAACACCAACCAGTTTTTCTTCCTATGAATATGAAGCTCTGCTCACTACAGAATGTCATGTTGCCTTATTTGTCGAAGTTGTCAAAGACTAAACAGAGCAGAAGTATACAGCATCATAAAAGGGATGTTTTCAGTGACCCTGTGTGTCTCCTGAGAGTCATATGTGTGAGTTCAGTTGCTTCATGGCCAGAAGGCAACAGCATCCCTATGCAAAAACGTTCAAACACATACTTCCACTGAAGGCCACAACGAAACCCATCTGGAAATTACTGATAAAACTTATCTCTAAGAAGCAAACGCTTATGTTTACTACAGTTGATTGGCCCATTTAGTGTCGTACAACTGTACTGCAGTCTCCTGACCCGAACAAATAACTGTGCAATGTGGTACAAGAAAACTGTTCAACATGCAAAAGTAGTTTTATGCAGTGCCAAACCATTTACATAATGGCAGATATATAAAACAGCACTGTTCCAGGTAGAAGGTTCTGAACATCCCACATGACAGGTCTCATATCTCACATATATGTTTTTATAAACACCAGCTTTCTAGAGAATTCTCCACTTCCAATCAGGTCAACTACCTGCAGGTGGACAGAAGAATCATTCAGTGTTTTCGGCCCATCTCAGATGGCACTCTTACTGTTCTGAAGGTCAATCATTATTGTGTGTTCTCATTCCTAAACCACCACTGGGACTGATTCTGTTTCATTTGACTAAAACAACAACGGACAACCAACTTACACAATCTTCATGCAAAATACACAGCTTAATGTCCCATTTTCATGTCATATGACACAAGTTTATATTTTGCTATCATTATTTTCACTTGCCACGCCTCAAATCACAAATTCTAAGAATTTGTAGTAATGAACAAACACATTTATCATTAAACTAGAAAAGTGTAGTTTGTAATACATTCATTTTAAATTGAAAACTCATTAACAAATTTGATTTAAAAAAATATATAATTGCATTTTCTGTGGTGTTTGAGATTCAGCAGTGATGGAAAATAATAATTTACTGTGGGTAAATTGAGGGGACTTCATTTATCCACTAAACATGATCAAAAAGCAGCAGAAAAGACTTCGAAAACTATGAAGAAAAGTGAAGCTGAGAGAAAGCTTTGGGCACAGATGACTTGATCTAATGAAAAGCATTTTAAAATATGCTGTAATTGTCCAAATACTTTGTGGATTTGCCGTGCTCTAAACAAACAGCAGGAGCAGATGTTTATCATTATGAGTTCATTCATAAACTCAACCGCACACCCTCCTGTCACTCTGGTTTACTATTGATCGTCCAACCAGGCCCACGAGACACACTCAGTGATGTATAAACACACAATCATTCAGGTTTTATCTCCTGCTGTGTTTAGATCTCATGCTCATTCAGCAGGTTGAGTGACTTTTAACCTGATGCATTTCGTTCCAAAGTCACACCATGAGTCAGATTCAAACCACATGCGAAACCCAACACCAAAACACAGCCGAAGAGGCAAAGGATCATCTAGCAGCACCACGCGGGTCTCACAGAAACACAACAAACCCCAACACATGCCTGTCTCCAGCGGCACCAGGGCAACCACACATTCCCTCAAAATACCTTAGTTACCACACTAAAACTATGGTAAATATGGGTATGGCGTTCCACAGCTGGCTTCTGGAAGTAAAAATCCAACTGATTTAAAGACAACTGAAAAAACTTCAAAAAGTGAGACATTCTGTGAGCTGAGGTTGTTTACTGGTGGCATATGCTTTAATGAAGCCATCAGTCTTCTACGTATCTCATGTTTAAAAGCAGAATTCCTGTTGATATTCTCATGACTCCACAGAGAAATATAAAAACAACCAGCTAATTGAACCAAACACTTTAGCACCTGTCCACTCCCATGGAGCAATGGGAGTGTAGCTCTTTCCCTCAAGCTGTTAAAGGACAGTTGATCCAAAAATATAACTCTCAAGTTGATTTTTTCTCCACTGTTGAGCACAAAAAGATATTTCGAAGAATGCTGGTAACCCAACAGTTGGCGGTAGCCACTGGCTTCCCTTTAATTTTTTTAGACACTTTTTTTTGCTGCAAATCAAAGTTTGCAATGTTGTGATTCTACTCTAGCTGATTTGGTTCACGTCTTTTTTAAAAATCCCATGGCAAAAATGAATGGGAAAATACTACCAGAACCAAAGCTGCTGAAAAAGTTATTCTGTAAGCGTCTTAGTTTGCAATGATTGAAGAGGATCCCCTAATTGAATCAAAAGTGGTTGGTGTGGCAGTAGTTGCTCATCCTACAGTAAAACTCCTAAATATATGCTAAAGGGTTCATGCACAGTTTGAATTAGACATCGTAACTTATTAAATGAGCACAGGTTTGTAGCAATAAGTACTAATTTTTTCTTTCATACCAAAAATCATTCGGATATTAAGCAAAGATCATGTTCCATGATGATATGTTTAAATATCCTACCATTAATACACCAGAGCTTCATTTTTGTTCAGTAATATGCATTTCATTTGGACAACTTGAATGGCGATTTTGTCAAAATTTAGCACTCAAACGGTTGTATCTCAGCAAAATATTGTCATAGCCATACATCAATTTAAAGCTTTTTATGACTGGTTTTGTGGTCACAAATCAGTATTATAAAGCATTACAGTTAAACATTAAGAATTACTGGCATGATGCAACAGCAATCATAGTCTCCACCAAATTATAATAGCTATTACAGTTATTGTTCCAGCTGTGAAGTCATAATAATTACAGGATCTCCTCCAAGAAGTGCAAGAAGCTTCCAGAATACAAATTGCATTAACAATAACTATGTTAACTGTTGCTATGCTGGGAACATGGTAGTTATTGTCTCAAAAGCACTCTAATCTTGATATTATACACCACTTTCATACAAATACATACAAAATAATTCTTTTCCCATGGCGCCCATGGTTCCCATTCAAACAGGGAGCGTTTTACAGCATTATTTATAGCAATCATGGTAAATAATCCGTAATGAATGACAGTTTTATTGCTGTAGCGATGGGTTAAACCCGGTTACCATAGTGAAGTGTTGTAAAGGGCTATCAGGCAGATTCTGGAAAAGCTAACGGAGTAACCCACAAAAACTGAGCACCAAGGCCGCGTTTGTTCCTCAAGCATCGCTCAAACTCACACCAAACCTTCTAAACAGCACCAGGCCCTGAAATTTGAAGCATTTCAGACATTTCTCCTCAAACGAGGCCCGTTTCGGTGTCTGTTGTTGTTGTTGTCGCGAGCGGAGGGCGGACCCCTCACGTAAGGCCTCAAAACACACCGAAAATACCCACATCGTGCTCTAAAAGCACTCTGCTCACTCACCTGAGGGCGGTCTGCGAGGCAGAGCGGGTGTACGCTTTCTTCCGAGCCGCGGGAGAGAAGATTAACGACGAACAAATCGACAAATTACACCTCGTAGCCATTTGCAGAATCGGCCCGTCCCACTGTGGAATCCCGTCGTCATCGCAGCTACCGCGACGTCAGGACGCTGATTGCGTCAGCACGTACAAACGTGCGGGGGAGGGGCGGATATGTAAACACGCTTTGAAGTGGGTGTCGTAACCGGTGGCTTGGGCCAATGAATGCGTGCGAATAATTAAACATTTACAGACAGCGGAGATTGCAATTTGTCATAAAAAGCAATTAAAATGGAAGTCAATTGAAATAAGTTGTCACCACTGATCTATAATCTATAAATTACATTATATAGTTCAGTGGTCGTCACTCGATAAATGTTTTATTATGGCTGTTAAAGAAAAAAAATGTGTATATATATATATATATATATGTATTTATATGTATATTTATATGTATATATATATATAAATACATAGAAACATATATA
>JAUMHI010000046.1:1496647-1513181 GCA_032359435.1 Enteromius unitaeniatus
TACAAGTACAAAGTAGCCAAAAAAATACTTAAGTACTGTAACGAAGTCCATTTACTCAAGTACTTTACACCACTGGATCCAATCTACACGTCAATCAGTTTCATGACGATCTGATACGCGGGGCATCATTCTCATACATGTCATGTATTGGTCGTACATCTATTATTAGTACAGCGTGATTGAACTGTGTTCCCATAACGTCTTTAGCAGAAATAGTACGAGTGAAGTGTCGACGGGGAACGTCTGGTTACTTGCGTAACCCTGGTTTCCTGAGACACAGGAACGAGTACTGCATTCAGTGCCACGCTATAACAGCTGCACAACTTTGTCACTTCAGTCGAAGTAACCTGAGTCCCTTGGTGAAGCGGGTGCTTATATACTCACGGGCCGCTCATTTAGGTGGGCTTCAGCGGGAACCGCAGCCATAGGTTCGTACAGCAAAGCTGCAGAGCCATTGAGTCGTTTTTTTAGCAGTTTCACTGTGATTGAATAAGGCTTCAGTTAAGAGGAAAAAATTTGTTTTCCCATAGCGTCTTTAGCAGATGCAGTACTCTTTCCCGTGTTCCCATGTTTAATGTTATTTTAGCAGTGCTGTCAAATGATTAATCACATCCAAAAGTTTATTACATATTATAATTGTGTGTGCTGTGTATATTTATAATGTTTATATAAATACATACACATATAGTATATATTGTGAAAATGCAGTGATGGGCAGTAGTGTCACTACAAATAGTGGCTATCATATAGGGAGGAAAAATATTTAAAGGCTTTTGCATTCCTTCACAAATATGTTTTGGTATTTATGTAATTTTTGAGCAAACGGGAGCCACTGTCAATTAGGTAAAGTATTGAAATCGTGTTTGAATTCGTGCTTGTTTTTTTTACTTTGTGATCGCGCAAACTGTGTATGAACGGTTTCATCGGGCGCACGTGCCTGGTCCGAAGTTAACTAGTCTGTTGTGTTTGTTTATCGGTGTGGTTACAAACCAGCTACAAAAGCAGCTAATGAAGAGTAATGAAGTTGGACTCTGGTTACTGTGCTGTGGGATCTGTTTCCCATACATTTATTTATTTGTAGCGACCTGATATTTAGGCTAAATATAGGCTAATTATTCAAAAAAAAAAAGAAGAAGAAGGTAAACGCAGAGCAGTGTAAGCACACATGGCACGTGTTCCCACATCTGCGCCGGCACATGCTCTCTCTCACCCATGCATGTGGTTGAATACATATAATCATAATTGATGGACAACTATGCTATATCAGGGAAAAGACATCAGCGCAACCCGGTGAAGAGAAAGAAAAAAAAAACTTGATGAAGCCGCAGTGTTTCAATTTTAGGTATATGTTTATAATCCTGTGAAACATTTCTGATTTCACCAACAACAACTACACATCTGACTTAACATTGCAGTTTCCATGACATAAAATGTATTAATAAAATCATATAGTTTCTGTCTAGGGCTACAATTGTAATTTATAAATAATACAATGTAATTACAATTAGTTTATTTACTTATACTTATACTTTATAGAAGGTTCTATTTTGACCCCATATAGGCTAGTTGGGTTTTTTTTTTTTTGAGGAAGGGGGCACAACAATACTATTCTGCTTAGGGCACCCATTTGGCCAGCAGTGGCCCTGAATATTCTACACTGTTCTTACAAGTGCATAGAAATTTCTGTTCAGTTAGAACCAAATATTTTGAGTTAATTGTAATTTGACTATATTATACAGTTGTTGTATTTTGTGTTTTACATTTTTTAAATTTATGTTTTGTTTCCTTTACCATGTAATACATTAAAAATAATCTCTTTTTTTTTCTTTTCGGGCTACTTAAATTTATTTTGGGCTACCAAAAACTGAAGAGTGCCTGCCCGAAGGGCTACCATTGATTTTGAAATTTTGCGAGCCCTGCTGTTGCCAAATTGGTTTGGAACAATTGTTAAATAAATAATTGAACAATTATGCGTGCCTATCTGTTTGAATGACATTTTTTATCACTAAGGTAGCACTGATTTAAAGTTGGTTCAATTAAAAAAAATAGCTTAGATGCAGTTAAACTATTTTACAGTTTAATTAAGATGCTTTGTAAATATATATATGTGTAATTATAAACCATTTTAGACATACTGATCATAGTGGTGCCACCAGCGAGAGCAGCTCGTGTGCCCTGGTAGAAATCATCAGCTGCTGTCATCCCCCGGTCAGGCATCTGGAAGCGGGTGTGAACGTCGATGCCACCGGGTATCAGCATCCTGCCGTGGGCATCGATGGTCTTCACACCACCAGGAACTATGAGGTTTTCACCAATTTGCCTGAAGACAGAAACACAGAGAGAGAGTCACAAAAATCAACAGGGGTCATCTCTACTGTCAGTTGTTACTTATGAATATGAGATATGAGATACAAGAAAAATAACAATAACGACAACAACAAAAAAACACTTGCTTGATGACTCCATCCTCCATATAGATGTCGGCATGGAAAGACTGATCATCGTTCACTATCTTCGCTCCTTTGATCAGAAGTCGGTCACTCTGTGAGAGAGAGACAAGAGAGTCACACAAAACTGTGTTTATTCCCAGTGCCTGTGTGCATCTGTTTATACAGTAATTTAACTGAAACTCAATAGATATCACATGCTATCAGTTTAGGTACAGACACACTTTGTCTTGCACAGTATGAACAATAAAACAAAAATGCATGTGCATATTCCACAGTAAAATGTCTTTCACTCGTGTTTTTTTTGCCACTAAATACAGCTTTCGCTCATTTCCATTATGTTTTTCAAAATGAAAGTGATCATGAAATATAAAATATCAGAATTTTAAAATTATACATATATGTACATATATAAATTGCTATTATTTATACAATTCATATATTACTTTACATTTATTATTAATGTGTGTGTGTGTTTCTGAGTGTGTATACACACACACACACACACACACACACAAAATATATCTAAAAAAAAATTTGTACTAAAGTGACTCCTGCCTTTTTGCATTCTGTGCACAAACACACACACATACACTGTGAACTGAATTCTGTGAATAACTTTCCATACATTTCTAATAATTTGGGACGGGCTAGTCCCCAAAATGTAAAAAAAAATCAGGTTTTACTATCCTTGTGGGGACACCACAATGCAGCATATACAAGCATAAACATACACACAAAGATAATTTCACAAAAGGATTCACTTCTGCAATTAAAACCCTGCAACATGTGTGTTGACAAAAAGTCACAGCTGTTGTTGACATTAAATTGAACTGATTTGATAAATGTATTCGCATGCCAAGGTCACTGTAAGATGCAACTGTAGTTTGGGGACATACTGCACAGCTACAATCCTGTACACTAAACACTAAAACATGACCAGCAAGCACTGGACATCAAGTTCAATCAGAGCTGAAGCATAAAGATCACTGAGGCACATCAGAGAAACACAGTGATTCTTATCATGCTAAATCGATTCTGACACGCCATCATGAGCCCAAACATTATTTCAGGACACCGCCATCGACTGCGGGCTGCATGCTTCTCTCCTGTTCAGACACACATGGTGTATGTTCAATTTCACATCACTGTGATATCACTGAATTTGATTTAATGCCATAGCATTGACACTTTAACCCTATCGGGATGGTGTGGAGGCCATGAACCCTTTTCCAAGAGCATGATGGGCATGGTGGGGGGATTCATAAGATCTCAATTGCCTTGTGCTCTGTAATTAAGGACCTGATAGGATAATTGTCATGGAAGTCTTATTCTGTAGCTGGTTGTCTTCTGATGAGTAGCTACGGACAGAGGAGAAAGTAGAAAAGACTGCTCTGCAGAACAAGACATTGTCGCAAAAGAATGCTGCAAACTAAAAAATCTATAGATGAAATGCAGTGAATTAAAACTTAACTTCACAATTAGGTTCAAGATGCTTTGCGAGTGTATTTTATGAAAACAAGCAATGGAGTCTGTTACACAGCTACTTAGACTTAAGTACAATCTTGATACATTTTATTTTAGCTCATGCCTTTGTAATATGCTGTAATTTTAATGCAATTAGAAAGTGTATTTAAGTTATGTACTGGTGGGTTTAAACCAAACTAAGGTGCCGCTGGATAAGGTGTACAGTATAGAGACACATGAAGTACAATCTTCATTCATTTTTGTAAGTAGCTTATGTCTTTGTACTTACATTTATTATTATGTTGTATAAAGTCTATCTTTATTATGGAAACATAATAAAATAAAGTTATTACAATATCAATAAAGCCTTGTGCTTTTGTAAAATAAAGAAAACAAACAACTTTCTGCCATCTCTGTGCACTAAAATGCAAAATATAACTTTTTAGCAGCAAAACTCAGTATATAATTACAGACATGAGAAATCGTTTACAGAAGCTAGAAACATCTACACTAAAATAAACAAATTCAAATAAAATAAAAAAACAAATACTGATTATATAATCTATAAGGAAGGCGAGTTCACTATATAGGGTAGTCATTTCTCTTATTCTTTTGGTTTAACTTGATGTACTGAAATAACTAAAATTAATAAAATAAAAGGGAGAAAAATGTTAGTTTCATTCAAAAATGCTCAATACAAATGAAAGATATCCCCTAGACAACTGAATCAAGTTTTAACCAACCGCTTAACAAACACATTCAACATAGATATTATAGTGCTGTCAAATGATTAATCACATTCAAAATAAAAGTTTTTGTTTACATAATGCATTTGTGTGTACTGAGTATAGGTATTATGTATATATAAATACACACACATACAGTATACATCTTGAAAATATTTACATGTACATACATTTATTTTACATTATATATAAATATATTTAATATATAAACAAACTATTTCGCTTGGATTAATTGCGATTAATCATCTGACAGCACTAATATTAACCCTTAAATGATTAAATACAGCTTGGGAAAGAACGATCATGAAAAGACTTAAATATCTGAAAGGAAGTCAATTCATCTCTGAGACAAAGCCTTACTGTTCACTGTGTTACTATGAAACACACTGTAGCTCTGGACTGCATTTATCATCACAGCCAGCGCTCACTCATGCTGTTAGCATCCAAACTATCTTAACTGTGTTAAACAACTGAGGCTCTCAAGCTTATTTGTGATGTTTAGAGCGAGCTCGAGATCAATGTCTGAGATCAAGATGAACTCTTTTTATTCAGCCGTGACGGACATGTGCTCTTCATTGTTGTTGGTTGTTCACTCTTCTACAAATCCATTACTAACGCTGAGTCCAGACAAACGCTGGCGGCATCACGGCCCAAAGGCTCATTAAAACAGACCTTTACATCTGCTTTGCTGCTGAGCTTTTGGCTTATTCAGCAGTTCTTTAACGTCTTAATGCATGTTCAGGAATACTGACCAATTAGAGGATTAAAGAACGCAGACAACATCTCAAATCTTATAAAACGGATCGTTACAGTCCTGGAAGCTAATCGGCCAACATTATGACCCCAGATCTGATCTGGATAAGCCTTGTGTCCAAAATATAACACATCACACACGGCTGACGCTGAACTCTGACTGCAGCTTTCCTAGAAAGAATCAAATCCTTAGCTAGGTGAAATATGAAGTTATTTGCTTTTAGTTGATAAAGTAGATAATTTAAGTACAAACAGACATTTATTTACTGTATTTTTGTCAGGTTTTGACCACACAAATGGTAGCTATTTAAGCTCTTCTTACCGTATTTGTAGCACGATTTTGAAAACAACTGAGTAAATTAATGACAAGAATAATTAAGAAGGAAAACTTTACAATAAGGTTCATTAGTTAACATTAATGCATTGACTACTGTTAACTAACAATGAGCAATACATTTGTTACAGTATTTAGTTATATTTGTTAAAGTCAATTGAAATTGATATTTTCAGTTCATGCTAACTTTACTTCGACCTTACAGACTTTTTCACGGTATACTTTAATCAAATGGTGGACTGATATAAATACTGTATAAATAAACAGATTGTTTATATAAATAATTGGTAATATTTATGGATTAAATAATATGAATTAAGACCAGCTGCTTTTAAAATCATATCAGAATGATTGTATTTTAAGAGACAAGCACTGATAGTAAAATAATAGTGGAAAGAAATTAATCATTCTAGTTTTAATTTCACATGTCAGCTTTATAATTACATAGTATGCACATATTTGTACTGCTGATGACTAGCAATGGAGTTGAAAAGAAAATACTAATACGTAACTTGGTTTATCAGTGGCAGAAATATGCTAATAAAACAGATAAAGCATAACACCTCATGTGCATCATTTGCTCTTGCTCTCCATTTATGGTTAGAACATACTTTATTAAGACCAACATTTCATGAACACAGTGAAAATACATTGCCCCCACCCACAGACAAATTTGTAAAAAATTAAATAAAAAAAGCCTTATGTAATGTAAACTGTGTAGATATTAACCCATATACTGTAGCTTGAAAAAGAGTCTGAATAAAAATCAGATCATGCAGAAGAAAATAAAGTATATGCAATGTCTTTATATATGACAGACAATATTTCTCTCTTTCTAAATTAAGAATTTTTTACATTTTATTCTGTTTGCACATGTAATATAATGAACAAAATGGGTCCAAAAATGGCTACTATTTATCATGAGACTAGTGTGAAAGACTCACTAACTTGCCTGTATAAACATATATCCGACTGCATTGTCAAGATGACGTAAACAATAATCCTCCTAAATTTTTCAAAAAAAGAAAAGTGATGTAAATTTGGGCTGGTAGCTTTCCAGGCTGTTGTCTTAAATGGAATGCAAACTTCCTGATGTCTGCATGTTTAAGGTGTTTGATGTCGGATAAAAAAAGCTACATATTCTGACAGCCATATAGAAGATCAGTATCTCCAAACACAGTGATTCAGACAACTAAAATGATTTTTGGAAGAATATCAAAAAATGTCAGCAGCATAAGGGATTGACTCATTGTATTCTCAAACGGCAAAAAAAGTTTCAATATTTCCCTATGGTAATCAACATTATACTACAAATACTGTTGTTGGAGCTGAACTCGTATTGAACCCAAAATAATCCATTGTAAAGCCTGTGAATGGGCTTAATGAGTCATTACGTAATGGCAAACGTCCCTCCTCTAGATCAAGCATTACCGTGTTTGCATGTGAAATGTTGAACTAAACGTTTGTTATGCTTAAATGCATTTCCGACAGCTTAGAGCACCTAGCGTGGCTCTGTTTGGATTACAGAGACCAACGCAGCACTTAATAATTGACTTTTTTCTCAGCTGCACATGTAGTGTGTACCTCAAAGAGCGTGAAGGGCTGCTAATGATGGCCTCCAGAGAGTCCATCCATACCAGAACAAATCCCTGTGACCCACTTACAGGCAATCTAGTGCATACTTTTATCCTAAAGACATACACACTAACTCAAGCTCCAATCGACAGTCATAATGGCCCTCGGACGGAGTGCACTCCCATCCTGCGTGCACGAGAAAAAACGCCTTTCCGAAAGTAATGTGCACTGAGAACTAAGAGATTTGTGCTCTAGTAAGTGGGTCAAACCCGCTCGGATTCTTGAAGGTACAGTCACGTTTCTGTGGCTGATCAGGTTTGTGTGAGTAGCATAACTGCATGCATGCAAGACTGCAGTCGAAACGCAATAAATAAATAAATACATGTGCATTAAAATGATTGTACTGAGTATTTTGCGGGTTGTAGTCTGTCCTGCTATGTTTACTATGATGTGGCTTTAAAAAAAAAAAAAAACTGAAACTACACATTGTACAGGTCTCATAGTCATGCTACATACATTTTCACAGACAAATGATTTAATCAGGTCAATTTCTCTTTCCACATTTGTGTTTATTTTGCTTTTGAACTGCAAATCCAGGCCTATAATTTATAGTTTTTTGTTGAATATATTTCATACTCCTGTGGCTGAAATGATATATTAATATATATAGTATTTTAAGTGGTAAGAATCATATGCAGTTACATAGTCACATAGTCAAACTTGCAATATGCAAGTTTGCAATTCATAACAGTGCAACTGCCCTATTAAATGCAACAACAAGCATTGGCGTTGCTTTCTTCTACATATTTACAGATAACATTACTGCTTTAAAGGAATAGTTCAACCAAAACTTAAAATTTGCTAAACATTGTTTACCCTCATCAGAAGAGATTCAGAAAAATGCAGCTTTACATCACTTGCTCTGGAGTGAATGGGTGCCGTCTAACAGCTGATAAAGACATCACAATAATCAACAAATAATCCACACCACTCCAGTCCATCAGTTAATGTCTTCTGAAGTGGAAAAACTGTGTATTTGAAAGAAATACATCCACCATTTTTAACTTTAAACTATCGATTGCAGCTAAAATACCATAATCCATAATACTGGTTTTGTCCTGTGAAAAATACAACTTGTAAATCAGGAGAGAAATCTGCACAAAGTGAAAACACTCCAGAACACCTCTAAACAATGATGTGAGTGGATTTTGATGTGAGAGACAACAGGGGATGGTCTTTTAGGAAGTGTTATTATGGATTTGTGATTTGGCCAGAAGCAAAGTCAAGTTTAAAACTGATGGGTTTGTTTCTTACAAACATGCAGCTTTGGTCTTTAAAAGGCCTTAATTGCTGAACTGGAGTGGTGTGTATTATTGTGATGTCATTCTGAGGGCACCCATTCACTGCAGAGGATCCAAATAAATGATTGTTTTACAACACTTTTCAGTTTTTCATACTGCAAAATTTCACTGGCACTTGTTATTTGCTGTTTATTTCTAACTATTTGTGAAATCTACTAGAAATATCTGAGTGAAAACTGTTTTATATCAGTTGTTTTTCATTGGAACAGTAGGACTGCTGCAAGAAAGGCTCACAGAAGTGTTTTTTTCTGCTCTGCGCTAGCTGGAAATGTTGAGTATTTCTGCGCCAGAAGGTTAATCGTGAGTTCAGCTTCACATCAGAATGACGTTTTCAGGTTCTGAACTAGCAATCAGTGTAATCCACAGAGTCAGTGTGCTGTCAAAGATGAACGATTATCTTTATATGCTGTAGTTCTAACATAACGAATGTCAAATTCCAGCAAGCAGTTTGCCAACAATCAAAAGCATATAAGGTGTCGAAACCCAGTTTATCGGCACTGACACTGTTCTCAGGAAGACATATTATTACATGCTATTACGCTAGTGGCACTGCTACACTTACATGTGATAAAATGCCACATTATTTGCAATCAGAAATCAAAAACAAAACATCCCAAAGGAGATGTCACTTTCAATTTCTAAATGGTTATGAGATTAAATGAAGAGAAAACTGTTTCCTGCTTCCAAAAAAGCTCACTTTTATTCTAGGGTTTTTAGAAGAGACCTCCTTAATGTCTCAGCTTTTCCTCGGATTCAACAAGATATCTGCCATCAAAACCTCAACATAAACTCAAAGATTCCTGAAACTCCAACTGATCCAAATGTACACATTTATCGATATTTTTTTTTTGCAGTATCTGAACACTTTTAAATCACTTCTAAAGATTTCTCACTCTCTGGAAAAATAATCCAAATTAAAGGAATAGTTTGGGTCACCACTGACTTCAATAGTATATTTTTTTCCTACTATAGAAGTCAATGGTGACCAAAACAGCCTGATTACAAACTTTTTAAAAATTATCTTTCTTTGTGTTCGGCAGAACAAAGAAATTCATACAGGTTTGGAAATACTAGAGGGTGAAATTTTTGGGTGAACTATTCCTTTAAGTGAGAATACAGTATGCTTAAAACCAAAATAGAGTAAGAAAGAATAGTCTTGTTTTCCTTTTGAATAAAGTTTATTTTTATAGCACTACAGATATTTGTTCTTGTTTTAAGCATAATTGAACTCAATTAATTTTAAAGATTTTTTTCAGAAAACTTTTTTTTCTTCAAATAAATGTACTTTGATCTAAAAATATTTACACAAAAAAAAATATTTTCTTGCTTGATATTTTGTCGTGTTTTGTAGTACACATATGATATCTAAACAATTTTGAATAAAGATACATTAAATTAAATACAAAATGGCTTAAGATATGAAGAAAAAATTTATCAAAATTTAGTTTTTGCTTATTGCAAAGTGATATTATTGATAATATTTTAAAAAAATATCTGAGAACTGAGCTGTGATTGAGCTGTGAAAGTTTCACAGCATCTATCATGATGGGTTACTGACACGCATTTTTAAGGTTTTTAGGGTGAGTTTCATTACTGTTGCTAATTCACACAGGGGTCAAAGGAAGCACACGGCTGCACTTTTATCAAATCAATGAGAGCCTGAGTGAACAACATAAAACCGGCAGAACTCTCAGCCATTCGATACGCTGCGGATGATGAAGTCAGGCGAAGCAGAACATTGTCTGGGCTGCTGGAATGTGACTGCAGCAGAAAACATGGCTAGAAAATGGGCCATGGGGATGTATGAGTGTGTATGAGACAGAAACGATGGAGTGCTCAGGCTGTGTTTGTCATGAGTGGTGGCGATGTGACACTGTCACACAACCCTAAAATTTAACAAAAAAAAAAGCGAGACAGACATACCGAAGACACAGACAAAACAAAGTCACATTTATAAACTGATGAATACTTTGCTGAAAAACCTGTTTTATACAATCTACTACATGCCTTCACTTGTCAGAGTGATATATAACATACTTTTAGGATATTTGTGCAAACATCCACTCCCATGGTTATTTTCATTGTGAAATCATTTTAAACATAAGAAAACATTTCATGTTGCAATATTTCAAGGTAAACATTTATGGGCCTAAAGTAACTTAGGTTTACTTGATTACCCATATGTTATATTTTAGAAAGATCATATTAAATGTGTCTAATACAATCCTATAATATTTTGAGGATCATTAATCTTCATTGCATTGCACTACATGTCATTATATGTTTTGAAAATCTAGAGACTTGATTATAAAATGCAGCATTTAAATATCATCCTATTAAGATTATTGGTAGGTATAGAGAAAAACTGATATCATATAATTATTATATCATATTAAGTATCTGCAATACTGTTATAAAGATCTCATTGATTTACAGAATTATCCAAATTTTATCTTTCTTTTTTGTCCATATAAATATTAGCATCTGCACAAAATTGTGAATTTTCGATCAGTTATTCCTCCGGATAATTCTGGTGTTATTTTCTCATACAGTATAAGCCATAAAATCAACAAAAATGTGCATTTTTATATGCAAATATGCAATATGCAACTTATTTTTTTGATTTTTAAAAATATTTTGAATGAAGTTTTTCCAGCACACATTATTCTAAAGAAAAAAAATAATGACACCGTATTTCCATTGTCTGAAATCTGTCATCAACATGTAACTATGTGCTCCGCCCTTCAAATGACATCAACTACAGCGGGCATGAAATATAGACAAAAATCAATGCACATCACAAGACATTCTATTTTTTTCCCGATTTTATCAACATGGTTTTCTTATTAAATATCTTGCTTCACTCACAACACACCAGGCTCTGGACGTGGAATAGATTTAACATTATCATCCCTAAAAATAGCTCTTCTCTAATTTAACATGCAATTTCCCTTTGGCATTTCTTTATATAAAGATCCAAAGAAAATGTAAGGAATCTTCATGCAGCTCTTTTCCATGCGATCTCATTCAGATTCCCACATATTTTACTGTCATCAGTCACGTGTTCATAAGAACTTAAAGCAGTAGTGGACTAGTTACATAATATTCAATGGTGCTTTTTTGGAGCTTGGCAGACATTGTCCCTGTATAAAAAACAGCTGCATGAGTATTCATTTCGCTGCATACAAAGACACAAGATGAACTATTCCTTTAAGTCTTTGAGCGTGCAGTACAGTATCAGTGTTTGCCACCCACTGGCAGTCTTATCACCGTCCCTCAAGATGGCTGAAGAGCTAAAGGCAAGATCTAACGGGAAAGGCAGAGTTTTCATCTTTCTCCCTCCTGTCCCAGATCTGGCCGTTCCTACAGGCCTCCGCTAACTGATCAGCAGCGCCTCTAAAACTATCCCAGAGAATATCGATGCAGTGCATGCTGTCTTTGGACTGTAAAGGTCACTGGTGGACTGAAGACGTTTTCCAGGCATGTACCACCACATATCATGACACGCACTTTACATTCACTGACCTACTTTTTAAAAGAGGATTTTCATTCATTTCCTCTGGAGACGGTTCTCTGCATTTAGCATGGCTATCAAAGCAGCTCCGGCTCTCAGTGGGGGTGGTTGCAGACGACATTGTACTGGCAGCTAAACTGGAGCTGCTTTTTACATTAATGAAATGCACTTATGACGGTGAATGTTGTTGATGCATGCACGGTTGCTCATATATCTTGTAAGACACATTCCTCCTACTAAATCTGGAACAGGTTCTGTTGGAATAGGGAATACTGTTTGATTCAATTCTATGAAGGTTATGATATGCATGCATGCTTTCCATAAGCTAGTTTTTCAATAAAATGACATTTTGAAGGTGAATGTTTTCAGTGCATGCAAAACGATAACTCACAAGGAATTCCAAAGAACTGCAATAACGCATTCCTTCAGATCTACTGGAGATAAGATACATGCCTTTTAAGGATAGCTAAATATATGTTTACTTTATTTCAGACAATGCATTATGGTATAACAATAGGATCTTAAAATAATGCATGCGTGCTTAACAGCTGGTTTATAGACTGAAGGAAACATACTTATGATGGTGATTGGTTCAATGCATACAAAACTACATTCACAAAGCTTTATAAAGAACTGCAGTGATACAAGATATTGTGCAATAATGGATAGGATTTATATTCCTAGGATCTTAAAATAACACAAATGTTATCAGCTTTCCACGAAGCTGTTTGGAAATAAACTGAACCATACTTCCAGTGCGAGCACAACCGTAATTCACCAAGATTTCCAAGGACCTGCAAAGACGCATTGCTTCATATTCACTGGAGATAATGTATTGGCTAAGAATTATATTTATTTAATCTAAGGCTATGCATTAATGTATAACCCTATGATATAAAATAATGCATGCAATGCAACAGTTTCTCATACAATTGTGAAATCAAATAAACGCACTGAAATCATTCACCATTGTGACTACATACAAATCACCGGTCACAAAGATGCTCTGTTCATTTAGACAGACAGTAACATGGCAGGAGTATAAGACTGAAGAATGTACCATATTCAATCAATTATAATGTGCAATTAAAATAGGCAGGTTATGTTATGGCCGGGAATAATGCATCGTATGTTTTATAATGCATGCATAGCTTTCCACAAGATAACAAATGAATCCAGTGTGACCTATAGAGCTGCAAAGGGTGACCCACAAAGAAACACATTAAAGTGGGCCTGAGCGCATCATACACAGAAACCAGAGGTGACAGCAATCCGACATCTGATGGAACGGTATTGACATAACTGGACCACAATAAACCACACAGAACTTGATCGCTTCAGCGTTGAAATGCCATTATATGACTGTCATTTCATGCCCTCCTATTCTTCAACGCTGTAATCGTTTCCAGCTTTCATCTTTTTGTTGTTTTGTACTCACAGTGATGCGAGGGATGTTCTTCTTGCCCTGGTATCCGGACATCTCTGCTCTGATGGCTGGAGATCCGCACGCGTAATGGTTCCCGATGCGCGTTTGGAGAAGCGACGCCCCGCAGCTCAATGACACCCGCCGCCGTCGGCACAAAACAAACCGGACGCGATGGAGGAAGGTTTCCAGACAATCCTGCAGAGATTCTGAAGGTGGACGGTGAAATGTTTCAGGCGACGGGCTCTTCTCTCTTGTTCCGGCGCAGCGGCAGGACGCTCCAGACAGACACTGATGGAGATTTACACGGCCAAAGCCACCGTGCATGCGCAACACCCCACCCTGATCCACACACACACACACACACACACACACACACCTTCATACATGCAAGTCAAGATTCATTAGATAAAATGTTAAGAAAACAATGACATTTCTATTGATTTCTGTTTTACATCTATTTTTACAGAATCTGAAAATTATTTCATTTCAACTATAACAAGAGTTACATTTTCTGTATAATATATGAGAAAATAAATCAGTCATTTATATGACTGTTGACAGTATTCTGATGTCTCTCTTTTGAATCATATATACATTTTGTATAATAATAATTTTGCTGATCAAATAAACAATACACAGCAGAAATAAAATGAAATAAGATATTCTGCATTTATTTATTAATTCATTTTAATTAAAATGCAAATCAAATGTGTATATTTTCCACTAGATACTGTTTATCTTTAATAATAAAAAATAAAGTAAAATCAATTATTTATTGATTTATTTGTCCTTAATGCTTTTATTCTCTTAAACAAAATCACGGGTTTTAGAAAATATGTTGTATTTATTTATTGTTATTAATTATTCATCATGGTCAGACCAACAGCTTCCTGTCTTTCTTTCTTTAAAAGGCTGATGTTTCCAGAATTAGAGATTATATAGAGAATTGGAGATTAGTAAAGAATGTAAAGAAATTGTGGAAACTCAACTATGTCTTATGCACTGTAAAAATGCAAAAGGATTTTTCTTGCATTTTTATGCTTAAATATTAATGATTAAAATAGAATGGTAATATGTTTACAAATAATCAATTAAGCATTGGATTTCTCCTATAGTCTACACACATGTAAATTACACACAACCCCTCCACTTCAGCATATGCAACCTCAGAACACCTGCCAGCAGCCAATCACGTGAATGGAAGCCAATCAGGCTCCTCCCACCCAGTTTCTATGGTTGCCGTGGGTTACTGGGTAGGCTGGACCTCTAGCCTGTCTCCCGTGAATGAGGACCACCGCCAAAACAATGGGCCCCGCTCTTGTGTGAGATCATTTGGTATTTCACGGTCCTGTTCTCAGTGCGTGGCTAATCGTTCTTCATAAATGTGACCAATTTGCTGCACAAAGAAAAATGAGTGCACAAACTATTTGGAAGCATCTCATATTGTTGAATGGTGTAACAAGGACAATGCAATTATGAAAGGGAGAAACCAATGAGCTGCTTTAGAAGCTGAAACCAACTCAGAATGGAGCTTACGCAGACTACAGCATGCTTTACACTAAAATAACTGCTTCTAGTAGATCAAAAATCACAATGTTCATCTGTGGCTCTGATGGATGTTTGCTTACAGCCAAATCAGTAACTAAAGTTATGTATTTCATGTTTACCATGAGTTTGGTTGACTTTTTTTTAGCCATTAGGAGGCAGTAATGTGCTAATTATCACTGACTATTTAATCTAGCACACTAGCCCTGCTACACTATAGGCTACTATAAATCAGCTCTAGCTTAAATGTCAGTTTATCCAGTAGAATTTATTCTAAAGTAGAAGTATTTGATTCCTAGAATTATTATGAATAATAATTAATCAGAGTCTAATTGATTTGTTGTATGATTAGAATTAATTTAGACAATAGGCTAAATTATGGTGGCCGAGAGAGCTCAATGCGCAGAAATTTAAGAAAACCTCACAACATGCAAACTAAGAAACATATTGCGTGGAACACAACGGAAATGTTTCACGGGGAACCAAAAAAGTCACAGACCCGATTTACATTCCCTGGGATTATTCTAATTTATTTTGACAATAATGAAGGACTGCCAATTTATTTTTACTAACCTTGAAATAACAGACAAATGGGCTGCGATTGAGCGTAATAAATATAATTTTCTTTATTTTTTATTTATATAATTAATGCAAAATAAGTCATAAAACCATTTGCTGCTTATAGACATTTAATTACATTATGTGTACACCCATGGAGAATCAATTTGAGAGTTATGATCTTATAAACAGCAGTCAGAACTAAATCAACTTTTTAAGATGTACAGTATTGAATGCATATAATCAAAAGAAGAAAGGCGTCCTCTGCGTTGTATCTTGATTTTTACACAGAGGTACGCAATAATGTATGGACGATGTTTTTTCTTGTCTTTATTAGTCCAAATCCGCCATTTAATTTAAAAAAACATTAATTTGTTATATATTTAGCCATGTTTCGCTTACAGTAAATGCGACCCGAAGCTCACTGGCGCCATCTTGTGCATCAAGCCCATATTGCATATATCTATACTGTCAGTATGGATATCTATACTCGTATTACAGCTGGTCCCTCACTTTTTTGGTTCCTCTTGAAATATTTCCGTTGTGGTCCAAGCAATATGCAGCACGTTTCTTAGTTTGCATGTTGTGAAGATTTGCAGTTTGTTTCTTCATTTGCACGTGTTGTGAAGATTCGCAGCACTTGTGTTGCCAACTTTATGAAAATCCAATCCTCTCCTCATCCACCACTAGTGTGCAGCATCCACCTGGATGATGTGATGGCAGCCACAGGACGCTCACCACACACCAGCTACAGGTGGAGAGGAGAGAGAGATACAGCCAATCAATGGATGGGGATTATTGGGAGGCC
>JAUMHI010000046.1:1513281-1537042 GCA_032359435.1 Enteromius unitaeniatus
GCAACCTAGTTTTCCCAGGAGGTCTCCCATCCAGGTACTGACCAGGCTCAACCCTGCTTAGCTTCAGTGGGCAACCACGCTTGGGCTGCAGGGTGATCTGGCTGTGATTGTATAACCAACAGTGGTCCTGGTTTTCAAAATTTACGTTCTAGTTTGCATCTGTGTCATTGATTGGACAAAAGCAGCATGTAAACGAATCTAGCAGCACATTCTCGTGATATTGCAAAATTTAAGCTACTGTTTCTTTCGGATTCGGGCATAAAGATAAGAATACAACAGTCTCTTCTTTACTCCAATTGAGTTTTCTGTTGAATTTAGACATTTTCCCTCAAACACTGAAAGCACAGATGGCAAATGGGTCTTTTTCGATTCAACTGTTTTAAAGTTTTTAGGCAATATAAACAAATTCAGAAACACCATAAAAATCTGTTCATCATTTATCTACTTTTAATGCAAACAAAACACCAGACATGATTTACACAAGTGTCGTGAATCAGTCAGTTCAAATTCTACAATGGTCGGCTAAAAATGCTTTGGCAAAAGAAAGCTAACAGCTCAATGTCCACCAATGAACAAGATTAAAACAGAATTTCAGACCTATCATAAAGCGATCACTGTAATCACTAAAAAAACCCAAAACAAACAAAAGAAGCTTTTGTGAACCAAATCAACAGATACATGTTTGCATTTACATTTTGATCTAAATCTATTTTGTGAAAACAAATATTCACAGTGGGTGACTTATGGGAACCAAAGCTGGGTGTGTTTCAACCAACCGTCCAAACAAACCAAAGAGAAGTTCAGCATGCAGTAATTAAGGCAAGTGAAGGAAACGTGGGGGAAGAGGTTTTTCTTTTGGCAGTGGCATAAAAGAATCATAAAAATGAGACGATAATGGTTTATAAATATAAAATAAAACTCAGACTCGAACCAAACAGCTTCACATTCTTTGAACAGACAGACCTATTGTATAAGTACCTATTGGTTCCATCATGAAATGAAATATGAACATCACAAATCATCTTCAAACCCTCATTCAGTTTGAGTGAGCTCTTAAAGGGACAGTGCACCCAAAAACACAAAATATATTTAAAAAAAGCATCTAAAACCATTAGGTTTGGTTTCTTCTCTGAAATACAAAAGATGTTCATGCTTTCTATACATTGCATTTAAGGTTTACTGGCAAGCTCAGAAAAGAACAAAAATAGTGAATACATCTACTACACTATATTCCAAGTATTCCAAAGTTATACAGTTCTTTATGTGATGAGCACACTCATATTTATACTCATAATCCAAGTTCAGGGTTAAATTGTTAAATTTTGTTATAATAGTAATCAGCTTCATGAAAAGTTTCACAGAAGAAAGTCAAACAGTTCTGAACATCACAAGGGTGAGCGTCGATGTCTCATTTTTGGGTGCACTTTCCGTTTAAAACAAATCTTTCTGCTTTTATCTGTTACTGAAGCATTTGTTAGCTTTCCATATTCGTAGTTTGCACACAACAGAATAAAAGCGTATCCCGTACCATGCGGTTTTCTGTACCTGCAGCATGCATCATGACAGGAGAGACCACCATCAAATCACAGGTCGCATGCTTGCCTGTCTGGAGACTTTTTACCAAATAAAAAGCACAAAACCCCACATTCACAGTGCTCAACAATCACATGCATTCATAGTTCACACACCCGCTGCCTGTACATGAGTTATTCCATCAAACACACACTCGTGCAGCTTGACTTGAGAGAACTTGCACGATAGTGGCACTATCTTACCTTCACTTATGGGTTCATGTGAACTTAATAACGGAAATGCTAAAGTGGTTTTGTCATAGATTTGTTAAGAATTACATGATACATCATAGGGAAAGAGAGGAATAAACAAATGCATGTCAATGTAGCAAAGCTTAATGAATTGGGCTTGTACAGAAAAATAACACATAACAGACTTCAACATACAATTTTCAAATGGCCACATCTGCTCGACGTTAGAAAATAGTGTGGATAGGCAGTACAAATATTTGTGTCAATATACAAAATTTTCTCATTTTATTTGGCTTCGCCAAGAGCCTAACATATTTTTGGAGAACTGTACTGAACACCTAACATTCATCAGGTGAGTTTCATGAGGTTTGAATATGATGTGAACCAATTTGGTTCCAAACGATGCTAAAATCTATTAAATTGGCGGAAAGGACTAGGACGAAACTTGAGGAATTGTTTATCTTTGTCACTAAACCAAATTGTCTCTTGCTGGTCATTTCTATCAATGCATTTGGAAGATACTTTAATACATTGCATTTGAGGTATACATTTTGTAAGTTCAAGTTCAATTGAACCAATAATCTTGAACTAAAAAATTCAAACCTGGGACAACGCACGGAAAAAGTCTCCATTTTAGGAAAAAGGGGAGCACTTGAAATAGGCCGTATTCAACATTTCTCTCTAATTTGGTTAGGATCTGTACTTATATAAAGCTTGTATAATTTTGGGACTTTAAAGCACTCTCTATTTCATGCCACACAACAGGGTTTTCCAAAAATAAATAAATAAATAAAATACTTAATAAAAAAGATCAAATATTTTGATTGCCAGCATTTTATGTGAACCTTTACCAACATAAAGAATTGCAAACATGTGAAAATTATTGAAATATTTGCTTAAAATTAAATAGTTTTTGTTTAACATTTGTTCGGTTCTACATGCACAAGAATGCAAAAATATTTATGTGATGAATAGGGAGGTAAAACAAAAATCACGTTTTTTAACTTCCCAACTTGTCACATGGCAAAAGCAAAACACATGAGCAGTGTTCAACAATGGAATGACAACAAAAGAAAAGATGAATGTCAGGTTATATTTTAATATCGGTTTACTTTTCCTCCAATGCCAGCGAAATACAAGAAACTACATGTTTCATTGCTTCATCACTCCAGTCGCTATGGAAATTCAAAACGAAACACATGGTGGAGCTGTCAATCACAAGGGCCCCGCCCTCCAGTATCCAAACTCATGATTAAAGCAAAAAACGCAAAACAACAAAAGAGAGATATAACAGAGAAAGAAAACATCATAATGTGCGTAAAACATCTGGTATGGTGATCCTGCCCGAAACAGACCGGGCAGGGCTAGTTTATCATATCTGACATGAGCTACAGCTATTCCATTCACAGTTCTCATTCCGCCCCACGCAGGGGAAAACTTCACCTCCGTCACCTCCTGATGTGAAATCTCTGAACACACGCATGCAATGGGGCTCAGAAAAGGTGCAAACAAAAGTCGAGGCACGGTTGAAGTAACACTAAATTGGCCTCTTGTATTTCTACTCCCCCTCTGAGAAAGAAGATAAGGCATGAAAACAGAGTAAAGACGTAAAGTGTGGCACAATGACACAGATGGCCTGATGCAGAGAGTGACCTGTTCACTGATTTGGGCAGATAAACTCTTGTTTTTTTTGTATGAAAAACTTTGCTTAGTAGAAGCATGACTTGATAGTGTGAGGGTGAATTATAAAACTCGTCAAGAAAATGGCCTGGTTATCTTTCACCCATAAACCAAGGTTTAAAAAAAATAAAATAAAAATAAAAATTATATATATATATATATGTGTGTGTGTGTGTGTGTTAAGATGTAAAAAAATAAATTAATAATAATAATAATAATTATATAGTAATAAGAAAATGGGGGAAATTTGCTCCATTGTCAAAAAAATAAATAAATAAAAAATTCCTCAGATGTGTTAATGCTTTTCAAATCTGGCTTAATTCTTTCAATCAAATGGGATGAAATATGACCCGGACATGTTTGTGACAAATTTCATTGTTCAAGTCTTCTAAATGAGTAGTTTTATCGGTAAAACTACACAATATTGCATATAAATATGTACACGGAGCGTGGATACAACAGCGTATAATACACAACTATAACAACGCTATGCCTAATATCCACAGGGTGTTCACAGTAAAACCAAAGGCCTTTGTAAGGTGTTGTCAAAACGGAGTGACTGATAGGATCGATAACCCACTCAAACCAGACCGAGTCTACGAGAGGTGCAAACGACTCATGTTGGGATGGCGGTGGAAACCCTTTGGCACTAAGATACACAGTCAGAAACTGCTGCGAGCAGGATATGCATCAAGGCAAACCATAGTGTGTGTGTGTGTGTAGCTTCCTAAGTAACTCAGAACTGAGAGGAACCTCTAAGATTTACATTCTAAGTCTCTAAATAATTGTCATAACAGTCCAAAGCAATGCAGCGGGTGCACTGCCAAATGCAAAGAATGACTTGGTCTGTCTTTAAACAGTCATCGTGTTTCTATGAAAGTAAATGACTTACATGCATTTTTGATGCTGTGACACAAGAAGGGAAGTGAATAAATTAAATTGCGCAACATAATGAGTAAAATTCTCTCTCTAGAATAAAATATCACAACCCTCCTATAGCAACCCTCTTAAATTTCCTATTAACAGTCAATATACTATATCACCGGGGACTCTATATTAGATACATATGAAGTGCGTCATGCAGAAATAAAAGCGTATTATGGCCATGGTTGTAGTGGGGCTCTAACTTGTATAGTAGCGTGTCATGAAAAATTAACATCAGTGAATAATTCACTACATGTCCAAATAAAAACATCTAAAACATGTCAGTAAGCCACAGCGTTTGAGGGCAAGAAAATGCGACACAGCCAAAGGTCAACAAGCAGAATGTCTCCCAGCAGAGGGTGTGATGGGAAACAAGGATCGTGGGTTGATGGAATTATAAAGAGAAAGTCAGAGAGGGGGAGAGAATGAGAGAAAGAAAGAGAGAGGAATCATCACACGATTGGCCACTGCTGTGCCCCCGCTGCTCATGATGGAGCGTCCAGGCACTGGGATCTGTTCAGGTTTAAAATGAGCTGGTGGAGGGTGTAGTCAATCTCTTCCCAATGTAGACCCTTAAAAAAAAGACATAGATTTAGTATATTCTTGTATCTTTATTTATATACAGTATATTTGCAATGCAACTCTAAATGTTGAATGATTAACTACATTATTTGGCTAAATAATAATTATTTTTTTTAACTATTGCACCATTATGGATTTTTCACAGATTATTATTTTTTTTATTTGAAAATGCTTTTGGTATGTTGATGAGAAAATGAGACCAATCGAACAATCACCTCAGATTAGCGTCATGCAAAGGATTGGACAGGTTTGGACAAAATTAATTGGTTAACAAATGGTTTGGGAGTTGTTGAGCAAATAAGGTAAAAATAAATGGATATTATAAAACAATTGCATGCATGTCAATCTGTTGTTGTGGACTCCCAAAACCAAATATGGACCTTTCATAACCCATAATAGGGGCACTTTACAAATTACAGTATATTCCCATTTTGTAGTGTTTTTACAGTGAAAACACACCTAAGAATTTCTGTAAAAATGAAATTATTTACACAAAATGTAGTCCATTTTAACTGAACATGCAGTAAGCAATAAGATATTATAAAAACAAAAAAGTAATTGTTTTCTTGATTAGATCTTGATAGGTAGAGCTGGTCTTTGTGCGTGTGTGATGATGCTCACCCCAGTCCTAGAGCCAGGATGTGGGTGAGCAGCAGCGAGGGCACGAACACTTTGAGAAACTCGGTGGAGAACACACCACCTTTCTTCATAGCACCTGTCTTTCTCATGCTCAGAGACACTGATCCAGACCGCTTTGGGTGGCGGAAGTGGAATTCCCTGCGAACCGTTAGAGAGGATCACACTTATCACATTGAATTTTGTGTCTGCAGAACAGTTACAGTATGTTGTGAGTTTGGAACTTCAGTAAGGGCTAAAAATAAAATAAATAAAAACATGTTTTAAACAAAGTAAAATATTTTAAGAAAAATTATTTTAAGACATTAAATAACAACATAAATACATTTTAATTAAGTTAAAAAATAATGCTAACAAATAAATAAACAAATAAATAACAAATATTTGCTAAACAAATATTATACAAATAAAATGAGTACAATAGTACAAATATATTATAAAAACAAATTAATCATTTACATTTTAATAAAAATATAAAATTAATATTTAATATAAAATAAAATATTTTTAATATAAATAGATAGATATTTAGATATTTTAATAGAAATAGAATATAAGAAAATAAATAGAGTTCTATAGGGAACAGAATATTTTATGAATTAGGCATATTGGATTTGTTTAGGAATTCAGATATTTTTTAAGTGGAAAATTATGAACACACACACAAATTGTTCTTTGGTTTTTGTATGCAAGTTCTTACTTTGGGGGAATGTTCTCTGGTCGACTGGACCAGTCTGCCACCCAACTCTCCCCTTTATTCATGAGGATGTCATCTTCTTTGTCCTTCTCCAGACTATCATCTTCCGACTAAAAAAAGATTGAGAAACGATCAGCATGTTATTAAATAACAACACTATAACTGATAAACAGCAGCCCAATGATGACTAGATTATTGTAAAGTCATATACTGTGTGCTGCTCTTACCTGACAGTCTCTCTCGCTGGGCATTTCCACATCAAACGTGATCTGCCCCTCATCCTGGTCAGGACTGTGTGGTCGTGGTGGGCTGCAAACACATCAGAGAAATGTAAAATACACATAACAGAAAACAAGAGAACAACAGATGGCTGAATCATTTAAGGAGTGAACTGAACTTCAGAGAGCTGCAGCGTAAGAATAGAACTGCGAAATCAAAGCAGTGCTGCCCACAGACGCCTTCTCTCTAAGACGAGCCTCTGTAGATTCAATGAATTCGAATCTATAATTTTCGGTCTTTCTCAGCCATTTATAACAAATAATGCTGCAGAAATCAAGTCAGAAGGAACGTATTTAATGAACTGAGCAGACACGTAGCAAGCACTACAGTGTCTAGTGAATTGTTAAATACATAAAGCTTCAACTTAAGCTCTTATTATTATTTTGTTGATACTAGTGCAGTATTTGGGCAGTTGAGTTACATCAATGAGATGTAATACAATTTTTATTAACTCTTTAAATTTGTTTTATTTTAAGATCTTCCATTTTCATTTTTGGAAAAGTTTTAGCAATTTTGTATTATATATTTTTCTTACTTATTTCAGTTTTAGTTATTTTAGTACATCAAGTTAAACAAAATAAAAATAAGAAATGCCGCTTTAGATGCCAGCTTAAATAACTTTTTTTAATTACATTTTTTAACTGTTATCTATAATAATCCTGGTCTGGGAGCAGTCCATTTGTTTTTAGCCAATCAGAAACAGTCCTGTTAATCATTCTGACTTTTCTGGTTTGAAGGGAGTTTCTGAGAATAATAAAGACTTGTGAGTTTCCTGTTTCTCTGCTTGTACCTGTTGCAGGACGAGCTGCTGGGGCTGGACTCGTGCTGGGCGTCCAGTAGGATTTTCTCCATGTCTCCATTATGGATAGAGGAGGAGGAAGGCACATGCTCCAGTCCTCCTGTCAGGACCTCGTCTTCCTCCTGCACGGCCTCCAGGGCCTGTGGAGCCTGGGACTCGCCTTGGTTCCCGTTCCCCAGCAGCGAGGGCAAGCTAGGGCTCTGTTGCTGAGTGTTTCCGTTCATCTCCAGCTCCACCCAGGACCCTGAAAAAAACAAAAACAAGTCATTAGCATCGGCTCCTGCTTCAGAAGACTAATGCATCAATCTTCTAAAGGGGCTGACTTTTGGCTGAGAGAGCCAAAAATGCACATTTTGCTTAAAAGGGAACATGAGACTGACTTGTGAGAACAAACATCCACTGTTGGCCCGGTGCAAACATGAGACACACCTGTCTCCCGTCTTTCCCGCGCTGTTGCTAGGCAAAAGAGAAAGATCCGCAGACAGGTCCCATGATGCTTCAATAACACAATGGAGTGACGGGATGTTGCTAGGGCATTGCTATGCGGTTGCTATGGTGTTTTAGGTGATTGAGTTCACCCTGAAGCCTCTGCAGTTGCTCCAAAACACAATCAAGTCATTTAAAATGTGTACTCATCATTGGAAATAATCAGAAATATTCGTCAAAATCATGCAGCACTGTTTAATCCTTCACCAGCCCTCAACTCTTGTATTTGCCCACAGTTACTGGCATGTTGCCATGGCAGAATGCATTCCAGCAGCTCTTCATCTGTGAGCATTTGTTGTCTCGCTGTATCACAACAACCCAACATGGCTAAGACTTCAGATTTATACTAAAGGAGGGATCCCAGCCAAATCTGGCAACTAGATTAACCACCCAGTAACCACTTAGAACACCCTAGCAACACCTTGAATCACAAATATAAAAAGGTAATTGTGACTAATTAGACCTAGTAACAAGATGTAGTATAGAGAAAGAGATGCTCAGTGACCTCTCATGATACGTTAAATCCAACGCTATTTAATGTTTGAATTTTTAAAAAATGACTACATTTGAAAGCCGAGACTTTAACTGCGTCCCAAATGACACAAAATGTACGTATGCACTATGGACTCAACTATGAATTTAATAGGGTTATTTTGTCTTTAATAGTCAGTGTCTGATAGCCCCACTCTTTGCGACGTTATTAAAGCAGTCTTCGATATTCCACACTTCATTTTTCCAGTTATTTAAGTGCATCATCTGATTATTCCTTTCGAAATTGTCAGTGTGAAGACTACTTGGACTATTTTCACTAATATCTTCACTAATTCACTAATAAGTACGTGATTTGGGACATACATTTTGCTTTATACCAGAGGTAACCTGCTCTGTCCGGTCTGTTGGCACATTGTCAGAGTGCTCTTTTCTATGCGTTGTACTTTTTAAACATGACGTGTAGTGTGAGATGTAGCAACAGCAACAGAGAAAGAAAAGCTGAATTCTGAGTTTATATCTCACAGTTCTGGAAAAAAGAACATTGGGAGATAAGAAGATGAAAAGCCAAAAATGAAAATTCTGTCATTAATTACTCACCCTCATGTCATTCCAAAACCGTTAGACTTTTGTTCATCTTTGAAACACAGATAAATATATTTTTGATGAAATCCAAGAGCTTTTGGACCCTGCATAGTCAGCATTAGAAATGTCCTCATCAAAACATTTCATCAAAAATATCTTTATTTATTTTTTCCGAAGAAGAACAAAGTGGATTTGGAATGACATGAGGGTGAGTAATTAGCCTAATGACTTAATTTAAACTATTCCTTTAAGTCATCTTCATTCATGCAGCCAAAAGAAGTTGTGAGCAACTACATCAATGTGGTAAAATATTCAAATGAATGCAGAGATAACACACCAGCTCTAGTTACACAACTAAACACACTGATCCTGGAGCAGCTCTGATGGAATTCGCTGCAGGACCGGAGCGGGACGGAGGGAGGGATTATGTAATCTCTGGCACATCAAACCCTCTCCCATCCCCCTGCTGTGTCTGTAACCCAGATCCGTCTGTGTGCCACAGACGCCCATAAACCTACTATTCACCCTCACTAAACGCTAACCAGTAAACAGGATGACTCATTTTCCTGAGTCTACACACTTTGAAAGACAGACTGTATCCTAAAACCTATCGAGTTGCCAATCTAGATAGCATTTTTTGGGTATCGTTGAATATTTAGATGCTGTCTAGGTAGACAACACAGTAGTTTTTTTTTTAAGCGTTAATCTAATGTGTAAAGACAACCAAAATAGTCAACCAAAAAGCATTTGCAACCTTAAACTGTTAAGTTTTGTTATGTGCAGCAAGATCATAGACATGTCTGTATTAAGAAAGTATAAAACACTGATATATATATATATATATATATCAGTGTTTTATACTTTCTTATATATATATATATATATATATATATATATGTCTGTAACCAGTGGTATACAATGATTTTTATATCATGCTGACTTGTTTGGACATGTTTCTTGGGGCATCTTGAAGGATTTGAGACAGCTTTAAAGATACTGTTACCTGTCATAAATCACCATAATAATAGTACTTAAATAACTTTTATTATTTACAACTACTGAATTCTTCACTGGGTAATGTTGTTATCTACAGTAATCTACACACCCCATATTTGCATATCAAATAATTTTAGATAATTGGTATGCTTTCATCTAACCAGGAGCATCCTACTCTCAGCTTTACAATATTTAAACACATTGCACAGAGCGCCACCAATACACCCCCCAAAATCAGCATATTCTGTCTGAGCAAGCTTGTACATTTTCAGGATGTTTGCTGAAATATGCATGAGTGTGTATGATGATCCAACTACATCATATTCAAATCTACAATGCTTGTGCAAGAAGCCATAGTAAAAAACTCATAGTAGAGTGATGCAATGATGCAAAGACGTGCATTACAATCCTTATAGTGTTGTTCTAAAAAGAAGGAAAAAGCACCACAAACATTAAGGAAATATGGTTTGCACATAATGAGAAATGTAAAAAATGTGCTGAGGTTTGGGGTCACTAACCGATGAATGATTCTTTGTGTGTGTTCCAATATTAGAGCTTCTAGGGAGCTTTTACATAATGCAAATAAACAGTTTCAGTGTTGCGGCAATGACTCCTAAATGCAAGCACTAATAGCTCATTGTTCCTGAATCACAATCAAAGTGATTCAGCGATATCTGGTGAATAACTAAAGGAGGTGCACAAATCTAAAGTACAATATGTGTGCATATTAATTCACAAAAGCTATAGAAAGGCCTCAACTGTACTGACAAAAACTGTTTTTTAAAAGAAAGAACAATATTTCTATCAAGGAATATTTGAATACACAGGGATGCGGTCTTGCTGCTTTCAAGACAGTACAGTAACAAAATTCATATAAGCAGTGGAATTATTTCAAATAAACCTGTTGTGATAAAATAAACTAATTAGAAATATTTCATTATTTTTTTTAAGATAATTTAATCAATATATTAATGTTGGAAAGTATTGCTTAACAGGAATGCCCCTGCTACTACTAAACAACTAAAACAGTATAGGTCACATAATAAACAGTAAAATATCTTTATTTATTCACACGCCCCCCGCCTCCATTTTTCTCAGAGCCCCTCTTCGCCTTGTTTTGATATCTGCGTAGCCCCGCCCCCACGGGGCTCGAACTTAATCGTCAACTAACAATTGGCTCACGTTCCTTCAATCATTCCGGGTTGCCATGCGACGCCACAGCGACTCCCGCTCTCATTCAATTTCATTTGCTCTCGCGTACTGACGCCATCCTACGCCCCGCCCCTTCACCCCTCCCCTACGAGCGAGGAGGAAATTCCAGCCATTGAGCGAAGTGAAACAATAGATGTTGCATAACAGCGTTTTAAAGCACCAGAGAAAAATGCAACACACACAAACTACAGTTTTAAAGCGACATTAGGATCAATCCCGAGTTTTCCCTGCAGGAACACGGACGGAGGGTTACCGTTGAGTCCCGGTTCTTCATTGTTGTTCAGCTGCACGGCGGCTGCGGTGGACATGTTGCCTCTCAGTCCGTCAACACGGCGCATGCGCGCATACGCGGCGACGTCATCACATTCACAACATGCGCTTCAATGACGCAACAATACTTTGAAACGCTATCATTGTCTAAAAATACTAAGACAAGGAAAAAAACATGTTGTGCCTTTTTTAGAATTTCCCTGTAAAAATGTAAGCTTTATTCTGTGTGATTTATTTATTTATTTTTTATTTTGTAATTACAATTTGGATTTTATGCTGATATTTAATAATTATTAATCTAATACTTGTTCCCTGGCTGTTCCTGTTCTTATCTTTGCTCTTTTTGGGTGTTATTATATGTGTACTTTTGTTATAACAGCGTTCAATAAAAAAAAAAAGATGCCTTCTGATAATTTTTATTAAAAGATGTAACTTTTTTTTTTTTTCTATTTATTTATTACCTTTTTAACAACATATATTACATACACACCAGGAACAAAAATACAAAATGCAGTATAGACACATATTAATGTCTTCGCATCATTACAATCATTACATATCTCCATTTGAACAGGATTCACACCCTGAAGACTACTAAATTAAAACAGTAAAATAACTTAAAATTAAAAAAAAAAAATATATATATATATAAACAAAAACAAAAAAAAAACCCCACATACATAACATTAAGGCCTCCTAATACAAATACATCCTATAATCTCACAAATCTTCAATTGTCTCCTTAAACATGTCACTGTCCTCCTTCTCTATGAAGGATCTAAAGGGATTCCAAACATCGTCAAAAGTCTTACTCTTTCCTTTAATAACATGTTATTTTCTCCATTGACATATTCAGCACCATCTAAAGATGTAACTTTATATATATTTTCTTCTGCACTTACCTTATAGATATTATTCTGTTGAATGCAAACCAAAGATCTTTGTTATTTATATGTATGATTGTACACTGTAAGACTATCAATGTCTTTCTTCCCTGTTCTTGTATGTTTTAGTTCTTGCATTAATAACTACAACTTCATTCAAATCTACAATGCTTCATTTTTGGTTTTAGATGATGCAACAACATGCATGCACTACACATATTGCATTTTTATTCTATAAAAACAATAAGAAGCCCAAAAACTTGGAATATGACAATTAAAAGTGTAATAAAGGTCTCTCTGATCAGTTTTTACCTTTGCTTTTTAAAGTTCTAATATTAAATGATCAGTAGCTATCCATTTAGTATTATTGAGCATGCATATTCTAATATTATATGATCCATCCATCCACCTAGCAGACATTTTATCCAAAGCGAATTAAAAATTAAACCCAATAAAAGAGTAACCATATGTAAGTGCTGTCACAAATCCTGATCTAATGCAGTACACAGCAAGCTTTTTTATTTAACACAAAACTGTGCAGAACAGCAATATAATGCTACCGTTTAATGGAAAACAAGTAGAACAGAAAAAGAACAGCACCCTAGTTTTCTGTGAATAAAAATAAATAAATACAAAAAGAACATAGAATAAGAGGATCTTTAAAAATAAAGAGAAAGGAAGTGGGTAAAATATAAATAAAGTGCAAGTTTAAGAGGGTCAAGATTTTTATTTATTACTAAAAAGTAGGTGGGATAGAAATATAATAGAGAATACTCGTATTAAAAACAAAAACAATTAGATATAATAGAAATAGATTGGAGATTTAGTGTCAAGTGTAGATAGCAGAGATGTGATGAATATCCATCGATCTAGAAACATTCTAGAAGCATTACTCATAGGAATGTATGGAAGTTGCACCTAAATTTATTGACAGACAGCATGCAGTGTTTACATTCACTGCCAACATGACAACCTAAAAACCTGCTACTTCAGTTCACAGATCACCAACTCCTAAAATAGCCGAGGCACAGATTCATTGCTGGGTGTCCTATTTGTTCCTGCTAACCCAAATGTGGAGCGGATGTTTAAAGAGGAGTGATTCTGCTCTCACATGGTATATAACAAGCATATTTATTGTCCTTTACTGACCTCCAAATAGAAAAATGACCCCAAGAGGTTTAGTTTTCAGTCTTAAAATTAATTTTTATTTTACATTTTGGGTTGTACAACTATTAAGATAAAGGGAACATACTTTAGGGTTTGTTCATATACAGCAGGCCTGATTTCCATGTAAACACACTATTATACAGAATCATTCTGCACCAATCAACAGCATTGATACACTGAATACTGTCCAGGACATAATTTCAATTTTTCGAAAATTCATATAAAAATATCTAGAGCATTCTTTACCCCATAGGAACCATTCTGTATTAAAAAGCTGCAAATAAAATGACACACATCAAAAGATGCAGAAAAATCATAAAACATGCACATCTGAACAAACGTTTACGTAAGACATTTGTGTGTCTCAAAAAAAAACAATTAAAAGAGAACGATTCAAAAGTCTCCCGATCCACAAAGACTAAGATATTGCATAAAATTAATGCCACGGTTAGTTGTACCCATTAAGGACTTAATGTAGGGAATAATGGAGCTATTTGGGAACCCTGCTTAAGTCAATTGCACTTGTGGACGAATGTCAGGCGTTCGACGAGTGTTTGGTGAAGAAAACGTCCCGCTGCACCAGGCCTGAGTTCGGAAGGGAGCAATCAGTGCATGTAGAGTCCAATTGATTCAATGTGATTCTGCAAACGTATTAAACAGGATTCTGTGGGTTGCTCGGTTGGTTTGGTTGCGTGTTTATTACCCAGCAATGACTGATGCTTCTGATTAAAGCTAAAACGGACGATGTGCAAAAAAAAAAAAAAAATACAGTAATACAACTAAAATCCCTTCCTCCGGCCTACAGTGTATCAATTAACGTAATAGAATAACCCAAAGGTTTTTTGTGTACTACAGTGGTTAATATTAAGACTATGAGTTTCAGGAGAGACGTTGTGCTTGGCGTGTATCCCGTCTGACTCTTGGAGCTAGGAATGGGGACGAAGCCGTTCCAAATCCCTAATTGGGTTTCTCCTGGAATATGTAAAGGTTATTGACTGTGGCCAGTGCCACGATGTTATCCTGAGGATGCCAGGAGGTGTAGAGGATCTTTCTGCTGAAGTCCAGGCAGTCGACGCCGATCTCGTTCCTCTTGCGCCGGCTCCCCGCACACACACGCCAGGTCTTGAGCGGGCATCCAGGCGAGCCGTTCTCCCATGAGGCCTCCAGGGTCACGTCACGCTGGGCGTCGCGGTTGAACATCCGGAAGAAGTTGTTATAAGAGCCCGTCATGACCTCGCTAAGAACAGAGAGATGGAGAATTAGAAGATAATGAGGCGAAGATAAATGGTTTCTTCCTTTAGAAATGCAAAAGAACCCAATGGTAATGTTATTACCAAAATGCTTAAATGCAGGGCTGATATATTGAGAAATAAAACATTTCAAAAAGTTGTTACTTGAACTAAACTGCAGAAAAGTAGGGAACAAACAAAAAAAATTAAATCAGCTTATATAATATTTATAATATATATATATATATTTTAGGGGTGTAGCGATACGCGTATTCGTATTGAACCATTCGGTACGCATTATAAACCGAACGATTCAGACTAATACTTTTATATTTGGGGAAAAAAATAAAAATAAATAAATATTAATAAAAAGTGTGGGAGATGTTCCTTGCTCCAGCATGTGTCCTGCCACAGTTTTCATTATATGTGATAAATAGAAACACTAAAAGAACAGTATTTATTTTAAATAGAAATACAGACATAAATGTTATGACTGTCGAATTTAATCAATCAAATGCTTTGCAGATGTATAATATCTCTCAAAAAACGATGAAATAACAGTGAATGCATCAAATATTCTTGTGCTTTCTCTGAAGGAGTGTTGTGTGTCAGTAAAAGAGGGGCGGCTCTGTTAGTCACAGATAAAAGCGTCAGTTTCTGGACGCAGTGATACGGCTGTGAGCTCATACAGCTCATGTCTGTTTGAGGTTTGCTTTGTATTTGCTTTTATCTTGAACTGAAATGCATCTAAAGACGCTTTGGTCATTGTCAGGATGTGCGGGAGCCCGTTACATCGATGGCTTCTCATGAGCCACGTCTTCTCACCTGTCGTCACCCCTCCAGCAGCACTCGAACTTATCAAAGATACAGTCGTTCTCGTAAAGAGAGCACAGCTTACTCCTGAGATAACCGTGAACCTGAGGAGAGACAGATCAGAATTGGAAAACAAGCTAATGTCATGCATACAGACAGCAGAGAAACCAGTTTATCAATATCTCCGCTTTTTAATAGTCACAGCTTCACAGTTCTTATTCAGTGATTTTGGGAGCCATAAAACTAATGTGATACAAGCAGACCAAAAAGCTTTTTGCCATGTTTTTATTCACTAAATAAAAATTTAGTGAATTTATAAAAGGACAATTTATTTATATCTATATAAATCATTTTTAAACTAAATGCAGAGGAATTAGTAAATATTGGGCAAAAAACAGAACGAAGTTTAATTTTATTAATTTCAGAAATTATTCGGGCCATTGAATTTTATTAGACTACCTTTCAAACATTTTTAAGTAACATAAGCTTAACTTATTTGTGTTTGATATAGCTGCCTATGATTACTGCTAATTATTAATTCTTACTAACACAGGATCATTTCAATTTCAGAAGAAAAGATGAAAGAAAATCTCAGCATACTCTCAAAGGTTGGTCATGTGTCAATTTTGGCATTATGAATATAAACACATTGAGTAATTATTTCTAAATCCAATTTGGAAAAGTGCCGTAATTAAGTTAATAATAAAGTATAATCACAGTAAATGCAATGTCGTTAATGCAGTGCATCATATCCAACTTTTTATAAATATATATTATACACACAGCAGTAAACATTTCAAGAGGATCAAAAAAGTTAATCAAAGTTGTCCTAAAACAAGAATACTTCAGTTTTGCATTAGAATATATATCTAATGATGAATAAGAAAATTCCTGACGCCACCTAGTGGTCAATTTTGGTAAACGATTACTCTGTTTAGGATTAGTTCACACAAATAAAAAAAATTATATATATATATAATTTTCTAACCCCTCTGCCCTTCCAAACCACTTTGACTTTCTTCTAATGAAAAAGGAGAAACCTGGTTTCTTCCATGTCCTTACAAGTAATGAAGACTAGAGCAGGACAAACACGGTTCATCAGTTTTTCTGATATTGGCTGAATTCATAAACACAGATTTATGCCGTTACTCATTGATACTCCTCCTTTCTAGAAAGTTGATCAGCATGAATCAGGAATGAAATCAACTCAGTCTGGATCAACCCAATTAATTACAAAACGTTATGCTCCTTCCAAAGCACTTTTTCTAAGACTAAAAGCCTCAGTCCAGATTAGCTGTAATATCATGGGATAAAACAACCAGAACATTCAGCATTTCTCCTTTTGTGTCCCAGAGGTCATTCATACAAATTAGAACAACAATGAGGCTGAGTAAATTATGACAACAGGTGAACTAATCCTTTAAAATGATACTATATGAATTTCTATTTTCAGAAACAGCACCTGGTAGGTTTCCACCGGTTGACTCTCCATGTGCAGGTCCCAGATCTTGAGGGTCAGATAATCTCTGGTCATCATGTACCGGCCGCTGTGACTGAACTTGACGTCTGAGATTGATGAGATGATTTCAGAGAAGAAGGAGCGTGTGCTGGGGTCCTCGGGTTCTTCAAACACTGCACAGAAACACATGATAAATGAGCTACAAGAGTCCTCCTGAGAGGTTTATTGATCAACCAAAACCTGCAAGATAATCGCAGTCCAAATTCTCATTATATGCAAGCAGTGAAACTTCAGAAATGTACGTTTAGAGTGTTGATCACACAGCGCGGACGCCCTCATGTCACACAGGCGCACGGAGCCCTTGCTGCTGCCGTACACAAACGTGTTGCACTGGAGCGGGTGAAACTCTGAGGCCGTGATCACCTCCGTCAGCTCCTCCATGTTGGTCGGCTTGATATCAACAATGTCTGAGTCAGCGGTTAAGGGAAAACTTCAGTTGAAAACAATTGGCTAAAAAAATTCAGCTTTGCATCAAAGGTAGAAATGACATTTTAGAATATATTTACATAGATAAGTTGTTTTAAAATGTAAAAATATTTCACAATGTTGCAGAATTGCTTATTAAAAAAAGTTGTGGAGCAAAATCTTTTCAATCCCTTAAGTGTTGAACAGTGGTGTAAATGAATAAAAAAAAAAATAAAAAAATGGATGAACAGGATACTGAAGCTTCGGTCGGTGAAGTCCAGGTGCCACAGATTGATCCGGAGGTCATCGGCGGACAGATACGTCTCGTTGTCGCTGTTGACCGAGATAGAGTTGATGTGGTAGGTGTGAGCGTTGGCGTAAACCCGCCGCGGACTCGCCTCCACCATCAGATCCATCGGCTGGAACACTGGAACCTGTGCAGAGACAAGTCTGTTACTCCTATAAACTGTTTAACGCATTCACCTAATCCATAATGTGTGTGTGTGAGTGCGTTCACACCCGTAGTGTTGTGAGGGATGATGGATGCCTGAAGCGGCCATCCTCTTCTTTGAGGTTATATCCCTCCGGTCTCTTGTCTCGTTCACTGATTTTCCAGAGCTTGATGGTTTTATCTGCATGCAAGAAAACAACAGAGCAGTGAATAATTTACATATTTGATAACAGAGCATCCCACACATATAAATGTGTTAATGTGACTGTATCTGCATTGGTGCTGTTAACTAAACTAGTGAAAATCTATTTCGATAACATGTATGGAAAAACGTACAATTTTAAATAGGACTGAAATTTTTGTTTTTCTCAGTCCCGTTGGTGCATTTCTACTATTAACACTATTTAAATTTGCACAACAGTTCATGCATTTCTATTAGTACAAACTGCAAAACCTAGCTGATAACCTGCAAAAGCATGTCACTTGCTCAAAATGGATAGTTCATTGCTCAAAAGCAAGTATTCATGTCAATGAAAGTGTCAGTGTCGTCAAAATGAAAAGTCCTGACACCATTGTTTATGAACAAGGCTTTGTCATGTTTTCATTATGACGGTTTACTCTGTACATTTTTACAATGCAAAAAAAAGTGGTGACATTTCCTGAAAATGCTCAAGACAGCACTATATGCTATTTGCACAGCCATTTGAAAACTACAGTAAAGTTAGACATTACTGTATGTAGTGAGCAGGGCTTGATATTGGCACCCGCCGACCTTTAAGATTATTAAGATATTTATATCCGAGCCCGATCCCAGCCTGACACATGCACTTTTTAGTGTGGAAAGCCCGATTTATTAAGCAACTGTAGGAAGGCGTTTGGAAATATCAACAGATGAGAGCATCAGCGCACACGGGGCAAAAAGCACCGTTATAACACAGACGCACATTCACGCTGATGTGACCGAGCCCGAGCATCCTTTCTAAATATCTGTCCGAACCCGGTGGGTACCGTCGGGCTTGGGTCAGGTATTCATCCTCTAGTCTGAACGAATCGTTTGTAGGCTTCAATGACTGATTTAATAAAATAGTCGCTTGCTCTGACCTACTGGCGGTTTACTTTTATAGTAGGCTGATTTAATCTTTTTGTTAATGATTTCATATGTATACACTACATTAAAACACCAAACTCAACATTATGCTGTTAGAAGTTTTCCTGCAAGTGTAAGCATTCATGCTGTATTTTGGCTACAAATAACAGTCATAAATGCATCTGAATGCTTCCGTTTCTTCTGCAGGATCAATTTTGTGGATGTGTGTGATTGATGTAACATTATCATATTATATTAAAATAGGTCAAATGACTCAAATGAAATATTTGTATGCATTATCAAGTCATTTAAAATGTAATTTCCTAACAAGGAAATTGTGGCTTGTGAAAATGCTGAGTGGCTAGTAAATTTGGAAAACCACTAGCTACAGTGGCTGGTGAGCAAAAAAGTTAATGTCAAGCCCTGGTAGTGAGGTATCGGAGTACAAGACACTGAATATGTATGAATCCCATTTTTACTGCACATGCTCTTTGCAATTCTAATTGACTTTATTCAAATCATTGTGCAAACGATACAACTTAGAAGACTTTTTCAGGGAAAAAAAGAAAGAAAAGAAAAATGTAAACCATTTTTTCAAACTGTTTGACAGATTTTGACAACTAGTTCATTTTATATTTTTTATATTGAATGACTATTCAGCCGTCACAAGTTTAGCTACTTTTGTATGAAAGCAATTGATGCATGTCCAAAAGCATTTGCATTTTGTTGGAAAGAATGAGAAACTGCTACTATGATGTGCACCCATGACTAATAGTTTTGAGAAATGCATTAACTGTTGTGCAAATGTAAGTACTGTTGTGAGAAATGCACCAAAGCGACAAAAGTCTAAGATGAAGAATTAAAATTACTCAAAACAAAAAAAAATAAAACATTATTCAAATGTAAAAATTCATAATATAATAAAAAAAAACTCAGATCTGCACATCTGTTAGCTCACCGTTTGTGGACAACAGGAAGTGTGCAGCATTTTTCTGAGGAAGCCAGCGGATCTTGTTGATCTTTTCCTCGATTTCCAGACTCTTCAGATAGTCGAACTCCGGCTCGTGACTCTGGAACGTGCTGTAGACGTTATACTCGGCACGGCACTGCGGCAAGTTCTTACTCTGATAGGACAGGGAGATGTCACATGACCTTTTAACATCCTGTTTGACACTGATGCAAAAAACAACAACTAAAATAACCTACCAAAAATGGTTTACATCCACTGAAACAAAGCTAAATATAAATGTCGCATGAGAAACTAAGATGAAAATGAGAAATGCGGCCCTGGCTTTTAAACAAGTTAAAAACAAGCTGAAACTTTAAGTGATAAAATAACTAAAAAAAAAAAAAAAAAAGCTATAGCTATTTTATTATTAAAAAAATTAAAAAGCTAAGACATACAAAAGCTAGAAATATAAACAATTTATAATAACCTAATACTAATAAAAATGACAAAAGCACATAATAAAATGACAATGTTAAAATGAACATGAATATAAAACTACTCATAAATATTTTCAAATAGCTTTTATTATATAATATAAGCATTGCAATGTGTTTTAATAACGAGATAGTCTACCTAAAATGCTTTCAAATTTGCATATTTAAATCCAACGTGTCGTAATTAATCATATGATCAATGATGGTGCCTCTTAAGGTGCCAATAATTATTAAATGCATTTACTTTTTCACTATATAAAATTACACTATATTGCACAAATATTCTAGCCCTGTGAATCTCAATTTAACAATTCCCTGCAAACCTTGCAGGAAGCGTGTCTGTTTGCATACCCATGCATAAAACCTGGGGAGCTAAGAGGAAGGAACGGCCCACCTTACAAACGCTGGTATATTTTGCATATTCAAACCCGGCATGTCGTAATCGATCACGTGACATCCAATAGCATTTCAAGCGCACATGAGGACCATTCCTACGGTCTTCTTTTTGCATTTCCGTTAACAGTTAAGCCTGAACAGCTCATCGACACTTAATTGTTGCGTGTAATGGACTGTAATCCATCTCACCTCTTGCTCTTGCTGGAAGATCACTATTCTTCCACCTCGATCTCCTGTGGCCAAAAGCTCCCCGGAATGATTGAACTCCACCGCAGAGATGATGTCAGCTGCAACACACACAATAATGAATTACTGAAAAGAGCAACTATGAGAGCATATTGTTTCTCTGAATGTTTCTAAGAAGATAAGTGACTGCTTGTGTTTGAGGGCGTGTGGGCGGGAACATGCGGAGCCTGGCATTAAAAGCATCTCGAGCATCTGCACACACAGTACCGTCCAACAACCCCCCCAATCCCTGCCTTCCCTAACAATAACAAGCTCTCTCTCTCGTATTATTGTGACGGGCGGCAGCGTGGTGCTGGGCTGTGCTATGTTCTGACTCAAGCCAGAGAACAAATCCTTTATGCTAAAAACACATGCACAATTTAACCTCATACATGCGCATAAAGAAACATATTCTGACGAGCGAGAGCCAAAGTACAGCTGAAACAGCAGGATTATAAATGTCATTCTCAGACCTTTTACATGACCTTTCTATCCCGTCAGTATTACGTTCTAAATTATTTTATGAACAGACCTCTCAGACGGGCACTTTTCGTAGATAAAAAGATATTTTAATCGAAAATAATAAGTGATGTTTCCATGACCAAAATATCTCTGGTGGAAGCATGTTTGCATACTCATAAATTCATAAACTATCATGAACAAATAAATAAATAAACAAACAAACAACTTTAGTAACTTGCACAATATCCAGTTCTCAAAAATCATGTTAAAATGCCAAAAAGAAAGTTTTGAAGAGCTCATAATGATTTATTATGGCTTAACGGTAGCAACTATGGCATTTTGTAGATAAATAACTACAAATAAATTCAACAAAAACTTGCATAAATTTGACTAAAATGGCAAAACTGAGGATTTTAAAAGCTTTTAAGATCCTATAGTAATTTATTATGGACTTACAATGGTCAAATTGGTGAAAAATACATAATTATTACATGCATATATGGATTTATATATAAATATTATATAATATGAACTGCATGAATATAACATTAATACAAGAGCAAAACTTAAAGATAAATCTAAAGTGACTAAAAGATAGATTTAACAAGCTTTAAAGATCCGTATAAGGGACCTACTGTGGTATTTGTATTTATTGTTAAGGTGGTAAAGCAGGGATGTGTCTTACCTTCAGCTACTTCATCATCTACGGCTCCTTTGACCTGGGACAGACACCAGCGGCTCTGGCCGTCTCCATCTCCTGGAACCGAAGACAAATTCAGACTGTATGTCCAACACGAAGACCACATTAAAAGCACTATCTGTGTCCCACACAACAAACGTTCCCTAAACTACAATACTTGTGAAGGACTGGAGACTTATCCAGTATGGATCTACAGGGAAAAAAACACACAAATCTTCATGAAAAACAAACATTTCCAGTAAGTTTGCATGGATTTGAGGGAAAGCTGATGACCAGGAGCGTGTCCAGCTGTCTGTGCCTCACATCTGACCACAGCAGCATCAAACATCTAATGCTCTACACATGCATCACAACACAGAGGTGGGACCGCGTTTCTGATTCAACATCATGTTCAATACAGAAATTCAGATCAAATGCAACACACAAATTAAACTGTGCGGTCCAAATAACAGCATTACTTTAAATCAACAGCAAAACCTTACATGCATGAATTATATTAAACGATGCTAGCGAAATTAAAGTTGCATATACCGTCCATGCTGGGCTGGATCTGATTCAGTCCTGGGCCTTATTTTTCGATGTTGATTTCAAGCGCCTTTTCCTCTGACTGCTTTATTGCATAAAGATATTTTAATAAGAGAAGGTTGGTTTTCTTAACAAATGGCTGGAATACGGTTTGATTTCATAATTCCCTCCGTACAGAAGCGTGTTTAGCTTTTCTATCATTCTATCACCACACGCGCTGAACGCTAGTGATGTGTCGTTCGCGAACGAGCCGGCTCTAAGAACCGATTCTTTGAAGCGAACGAGAAGAGCCGAATCTTCTGCCGTAAATAGGGGCGGGGCTTCATTTGGGAACACCATGCGGATAATCACATGGGATTGAGACCCACTAGGATCTCACCATTATATTAAAGAAGGAAAGGGAGAGCATGCTTTAAAGATAGGGTACAGGTACACAGAGCCTTCTCAAAAAAACAGGACAAATAATTAGAAAAGAACAAATCGCATCAGCCCATCCAAGCTGAGGCATCTCATATTTTTTCAATGCCATCCTGCACTAAAGACATAAGTGATATATGTTTATTATATATGTTAAGATTTTCCCTTCATTGAGGTTATTTGATTTGTTTGCTGTGTTTAATTGTTCGATTTAAGTTTTATTAAAATGTTAAATAATAGTAACTGTGTATTTTTTTTATGAAAAGTAAGGAATTTAAAGGTTGCTTACTAATACATAAATTGGGCTAATATTGAAGGCTCTAAATAAAGAGCCATTTGGGAGCCGGCTCTTTTAAGGGAGCCGAGCCAAAAGAGCCGAGTCTGTGAAAAGAGCCGAACTTCCCATCACTACCTACTACTGGACGAATCTACAACCAATCAGACCACTCGATCTGATGACGTATGCGTAGCGACGGAACTTGAAGCCAGCGTAACCATTTGTAGCTAGCTTCATTAAAGCAGCAGGAAAACCTCATCAAGCGATTTCTGCCGTTTTTTTTTTCCAAAACGGAGTATGTGAAAAGAAAAACTATTATTAGACCTTTTTCTGAGGGTGGGCTCAATGTGCTTGATTTTAGTA
>JAUMHI010000046.1:1547191-1564007 GCA_032359435.1 Enteromius unitaeniatus
ATTATTTTGGTTATGTATAGGGTACAGTACATTTTAGATTTTCAATCTCGCAACAAATGTTGTAAACTATACACGAGTCAGTTGTACTACAATAACATTGAAAGTTTTTGACTCTACTAAAGCAAAAAATCCCATATGTTTGCAGCTATTCAAGAAACATAGTAACGTTAACATGTTTGTTTATCTGAAAAACAAGGCTACAGTCAGTTATTCTTCTTTTTCATCACCATGTGTGCGCTTTTCTGTTGGTGAGGAGGGTCTGGGTGAAAAAAAACCCTCTCCAATATTTTGAATTAGGATTGCAATACCTAATTCAACCAATAGGTGTCAATTCTACATACAGCACCTTTAAATTGAAATAATACCTAAATGACACTAGGTTTTCATAATAATAAACTACGTACAATTACGTAGTTACATTTCTACACCAATTTGTTTAATGAAACACACTTTTGAATGGTAGCTGTCACAAAAACATGACAGATTTATTCAAACAAACTAAACATCGAAAAACAGTAAAAAATGAAAATGAATATGTTCCTCATTCATTTTTCGAACTGACTAACGAGTTACAGTATGGTAATATACAAATGTTTTTTTTTTCTGAGGTAAATTTATTAGATATTAGGTGTGGCACGGTGTTGCATTCATTAAAGAGGTCATATAATGCAAGATGCACTTTTACAATTTGTTTGAAATGAGAAGCGTGTTGGCAGTTTGTGTACACAACCACCCTATAATGATAAAATCGCCTTTCCTAATAATGTGCTAATTAGAAAGTTTCCCTATGATTGTAAGGTCTATAAAAATAGGTGTTTTTTACACTACCATTGAGAAATTTTAAACAAACTATTTTACAAACTTTTCATGAACACCCTAAAGAATCATAAATAGGTTCCTGGCATTTAATAGTTGATATTGTTTCATAAAAATGAGAATCGATTAATATCAAGAAATCAATACTCGTTTTACTCAATCCTACTCATTACTTTGTAGTACAGTATATATGAACTAAGCAGCTGGGATAGGTGTATCAATACAAAAATTTATAAAAAACTTAGATATTTCAGTATCAAAACTTGCCCAGCAACCACAGAGCAATGACCTGGATCACACAGAACATTCTAGTATAGTTTCACAGGTAATGTGATATTTTGTTTAAAAATCTAGTTCAGCATCTGCTCAGATGTCCTTGCAGAAGTGCTGGTTTAGGCCCTGAATCATGCAGTCACACTGGATCAGCAGATGGTGAGAGAGAAGGGAACTTGTCCATGACCTGCTGCACCGACTCACAACAAAGAAGAACTGGCTGCAGTTTTTACGTTTCTGCCCTAATGCATAAGATTGCAAACATGGCCTCCTGCCAGTGGCTGCCCATATGTCACGCTCTCCCTCCACATCAGTTCAGCAGGCTTTACTTTGATTAAAATATAAATCATAATTTATGTACTGCCTAAGGATGGCATTTCATCAAACGCTGATAAATACAGAGTAAAGGCTAAAAACATGCAATGATGAGTAAAGAAAACCCCAGAAAGTCTTCAGGCCTTTTGGGTTCAGTGTGCCTTTTATGCACCGCTTTGACCTCTGTATGAAACGCATTGCCGACAGCATCACAGACGAGGTTTATGAGGTTGCTAGGTAGCAAGGTGTACACAGGGAAAACATTGAGGTAAATGGAACATGCACTTCAGCTTAGAATAGAAAAAAGTCCTGATGTTTTCTTTAATGCATTCGTTTTTCATCTGAATTTTGCACCCACTTAATCATGCGTCATGTTTTATGCCATGTCGTTGTCGCATAGGTCAGTGGTAATGGGGTCAAAGTTAAAACCTGGATGCAACGTGGTGCTTTAGATGCTATTCTGTGTATGTATATGTGTATGTGATCCAAGAGCATGGGAGGTCAAGGCTGCGTCCTAGTACGAAGCGTTCGTTCTGCCAACATGAATAGCAAATAGAGGAATACGCTTTACTCAGCAAAGCAGTTTCATCATTGGTGTAATCCAAAGTCTGACGCAGCTAAAGAGTTTCAGTGCTCTTGAGTGTGTACCAGATATACAGCAACGCACTGAAGCTTTAGACAGGATGTTGTCCTGTTATTGTAAGACCCAGCTAGAAAAACCAGGTCACATCCTATTAAAGTCAGTTTGAACCCGTTTCACTTTTTTTTTTCTAAGTGTAACAGGATTATATGTGAAGAGTTGGTTTTATATGTTCCATAGAAATATTTAAAATATTCCAACAGCATATTTTTATAACAACAGTAAGATTTATTCTGAAATTATTATTCAAATATATTATTAATAATAGGAATAGTTAGAATAATATTTTTTTTTCATATGGATTTTTAGTATACCATTGAATAATGACTGAATACATACGCTTAAGCAACAAAATAGTTTATTTTTGTTCAACCAAGTCCAACAGACCAATATTGTGCATTTTCGCTTTCAGAACAGCTGAGTAAGGTCAATCAACTCTGAGTAGACTAAGTACTATGTAATGTGTGACGTTTATTGACTTTTTCACATAGTTACAGTGCATGTCCCTGTTGCCAGTGAGCTAATTATTTGAAGCTAACATTAAAATTATTTATTAATATTATTATAAACTAATATTATTTTTTGCAGTAATATCAAAGATAAAACTTAAAAAGTCGTTTCCTTTCCTTTAATAAAGGTTACAGATATCAAACATTGAACCCTGTCATTTCTATTTATCCAGGTTGCCTCTGCTGAATTCGACAGGCAGTCTGTTAAACCTCTCACCGAGTGCTCATGAGGGATCAGCCTGTTGGCTGAGACAAATGTAATAGCGGTGACAACAACCTGCATCATACAAGTCAGATATTGTAACTGCAAACACGGCAGTCACTTAAGCTGAGCGGAGATGCCTCTGGATAAAGAGAATCCACGGAGGCCAGCCGAGATTCAACGCAAGCAGCATAAGTAGCTGCTGAGGTGAGTCAAAGGGCTCGGGGGCAGGTGTTAGTAATTACCCACGAACAAACTGATTATGGTGCGAGTTCCAGGTTAGAGGACTCTAGACAGTCAATTACTGAAACAAATCAATGGAAAGCCAGCATATACAACAAACCTGCGGCTGTTGGACTGAAAGGCTACATTTGCATTTTTCAGTGTCACTGGTGTGTTTTTATATGTTTAAGGAATCATTTCAGACTACTGCATCATTAGGGGCTAATCAATGTCTTTACAGTTTTCATGGGTAAATACAAGAAAATGGGATGCCTACAATTACAATCGACCGCTTTTTAATAGTTCACATAAAAGGAAAGTTTGCTAAAACTGATTCACCCTCAGGCCAACCAGGATTTAGAGGAGTTTGTTTCATCATTAGAACAGATTTAGAAAAATGTAGCATTACATCACTTACTCACCATCAAACCCTCAGCAGTGAATGGGTGCCGTCAGAATGAGAGTCCAAAGTTCTCATAAAAACATCTCAATAATCCACACCACTCCAGTACAGTCCATTAGTTCATGTCTTGTTTACTGGAGAAAGTACTGCTATGGATTATAGTCTGGTATTTTGGCCAAAAGCAACAGTTTTTAAGCTAGATGTTTACTTAGTTCAACTATTTATTTTATTGTGTACTTATGGGGTTTATCAAGTGAGCTAATTTTTTATATTTATCAGCACATTTTCATTATTGTCCTACTGTAGGTTTTTCACTTGTTTTTAAACTTAGCATGCTTTTTCTATGTTGAATTACATGTTGTATAGTAACTAGTGCAAATTGCATTGGTAAGATATAAAGATGAATTGTTATACAATTTAGTGGTGTTTTACTAAAGAAAGCTTTACTTGTTACTCTTTCTTAGGGTTAATGATCTAACAAAAAAAGTGTTAAAATGTAGTTATTTGATCTGATATTATATTGATATGATGCATGAAATGTTTTAGTTGGTCATTCAGATGTTATTTCGGTAGGATATTCCAGGTTTTATATACATTTGCTAGATCAGACACTCTTGATGTATGAAAGGCATTTTCAGGTTTTACACTGTAAAATTTTACAATAATAATTACACTAGTTATTATTGTAGAAGTTTCTATAATTGATTTGACCCATAAAAATGTGTTTTGTTGGTAAGTATTGTTATAGTAAACTAAACGTAAAACCATAAAAAAAACTATGACATTACGGTACATGACATTAAATAAATTTAAACTGAATTAAAATCAAGTCTAAGAAAGTATATTTGGCTTGTTTTGAAGTAAATGTTTCTCAATTGAATAAATGAATTAAAAACTGTATGGAAATAAAAAAAAATAAATAAAAGTGTCGTTGGTATAAATTCATGTATTTTTGTCGAATCAGTAACGGTAAATAATATTTTCGACTTCAATGTAGATATTATCATTTATTTAGTGTACTACCACAACACTCGTTGTGACAAAAATACAAAAAATGTAACAAAAATTAAAAAAAAAAAACCAAATCATGCTAATAATAAAAACTGCAAAAGTGTTACAATACATAAAAGTGCTGTTGTTGGTATAAATGAATGAATTTTGGTCGATTCAGTGATGTTAAACAGTGTTTTTGATATGATAAATATGATACGTTTTTTGTGCAAAGTTTTTTTGTTTATTTGCTTACATAAAATCATCCAGCATCTCACGTATCAAATGTCTCTCTTCTGTGATTGTGTCATGCTTTTTATGGCTGAAAGCCTTTAACGTTTTACTCATGAGGGATGAATTGACCAGCGGCTGCTGGTCTGTGATTCAAAACAAGCCAGGTTTGAGAGAAAGATCGCCTGACGCCCGAACAGATTGCTGTACGAGTGTCTGATTTGACCCGGTGACATCATAATGGGCAACACTTTACTCCTTCTTGATTGGTGGAAGAGGGTAACAAACCGTCCGATTGGCCCTTTTCCCTTTTCCATCACCACTCCTCATTAAACAGGCAGAATTCATGACTGATACCAGCCATTAACTGCCCCGAACAGCAGCGGGGGAGATGGAAGATTACGACATTATGCAATATCATTGTCCCATTTGATTAGTCGGCACCGCTGTTCCCTCCACAAAGTGAATTAGTTCATTCGAGAGATATGTCAGTGGGTAATATAAAGCGGATATTAAAAATGGCTGAGCTGTAGCTCACGTTTGGTCTTTCCTGTTCTACAGAATCACGCCGTTGGCTGCCGGTGAGGCCATATGATGGTGTTGGAAAATGCGACGGCTGGTTTGCATTGCCACAGACAACTGCTGTTCTCTCTATTGAGTTACAGGACAGACTGCCAGGCACTGCGGTTTCAGGTCCACGAATAAGGTAAAAGCCTGTGAAATTATGTTAGCGTCAAAGGTTTGGCTGCTCTACGGCTCCGAACCTTAGTTTGGAGTCTTTATAGGCCATCATATTTAATTAAAGCTAATAGGCCTCGGATGTAAAAAGTAAATTAATGCTTCATTCAGAAATCAAATGAAAAACCCGTGGCCCAAACGGGCCGTTTGAAGTGCGGTGCTTTAAACCCATCTCTGTGATTGCTGGTAAATGTTTAATTTCTTAAATGCTTAAATGCTTAAAGTCTTATGAATTAAGATGGGCTAAATAACGAGGCTTGAATTTGAGTTCAGAAAAAAAAAATCTAAATTAAAATTAAATTAATCATTTATTGTAAATTACTTTTTGTAAAGTAAACATTTTCTTGTTGTTCTGCATAATTAACAAGAAGTTTTAGGCAAAAATTCTTCAAATGGATTTTTTTTCTCAAAGCAAATTTAAATGTATTCACTTTTCCATGCTGTTTGTACAGTATTTCAGTTTATTATTTCAGTTTATTCACATTATTCAGTGAGGGAAATGTATGTGTGTGTAAATATGTATATATATGTGTGTGTGTATGTATATAGAAAAAAAGAAATGTATATATATCCACTAATACAATATATATACGTATCATACCATAATTAGAATACTGTAATTCTATCTTTAAATAGAAATGATTTCAAATTGATTATATATTTTTCATATAATAAAATTACATATAAAATTTCAAACATATTTCAGCGTCTGACAATATTCATCATACTGTATATTTCCATTTTTGTCTTTAAATATAGATTATATTTATTAAAGTAATTATTATTCCTACAATTTATTAGTATTTTTGAAACAGTAACAGTAAAGCAGTAATACTAAATAAAATTGTAAGTAAAAGGAGATTAAAAAACAGCTATAGTTTTGTAAAATAAATTACATTTGAAATATTATAGTTTCACTTAGTTAAAATATTTGTCTTTCTGACAATTTTGTTATAGTATCACATATTTAGATTTATGCATTTAAACAAATTACATATTTAAAGAACTATATTTACATTTAAACAAACAGAAATAAGTAAATACACACATGAACGGAATATATTGCATTTATTGGATATATTAAATAGAAATTACAATCATAAAACATTTATTTTAGGTCATTTGTTAAGTGTGTTGAAATGTTATCTATTCAAGCTTGTTCTTGTCGAACTTTTGTGACATTTGTTGGTTTTGTAAGCTGTGTGTTTTAAATCGGAGCCCTTTGCTTGTGTAAATGAATTAATTGGTGGATTTCAATTACATTTCTGAGAGAGACAACCGTCCGGAAACAATATTTTGGGCTGCATTAGCCAATCTCACGTCTGTTTAAGTTCTGACAGAAGTTGGAGGCCTTCCATCTCTCCTCAAACATCATCTCGTGTGTTCATCAATGTGATTCTCGTAGTCCATTCCTAAATGGCCACAATTAAGTCCTCTCACTTCTTTAATTGAAATGAATGAGATGAAAAAGTGAGCTAGATTGCAAAATGAAAACCCAAGCAAACAATCTCTGACATCAGACGAGGTTGTTATACACTTAATGGCATTACCGACATGACGAGCACAATAACAACAACAGTCAGCCGAAATAAAACTCAATAACGTGCCTGACGGATATCAGGCTCGTATATGAAAAGCAGCTGAAATAATTGTTTTTCCACCTCATTATAATGGCACTAATCTCTCAAGGGACGCCCGCGCTACAGCCAGAGGGTTCTTGTGGACTCTGGTTTAATTTCTGCTAGATTCAATATTAACTGTTTAATTAACACAGCTGAAGAGCATTATTGAATTGGAAATGAAGATCTACGCAAGGTAACCTCGTTGGTCCGTCGCAGATGAATGCAGGCCGGGCATAAATGAACTAAATTAAGAATCAGAAAGACACAGCTGTTGTCTTGGAAGACGTTCTCTCAGGAGACCCGAGGCACCTTTGAGGAGCAAAGGAGCAGAAAGGAGAGGTTATCTTGTCCGGAAAAATGAGTTTGCCGTGTTCATAAAACTGTCCTATTTTTCCCAAAACAGTCTGGAAAAAAAAAGCTGAGACTGTGCCTTTTTTTTCCTCACACACGCACAAACACACACACTCCTGCCAAACCCAAAATGTTACATTCAGCAGTGTTGTGGTTTATTCAGAGATGTAGGATGATGAAATATTGTGTCACACTGCTGTGTTATGGGCCATTGCTATCTAAATGCTACTCATTTAATTAATCAAATGAATATGTCTAATGAAAGCACCACTGATAATCACATAACGCACAGGCAGCCCTACTGGTTTTTTTTTTTTTTACCCAAATGCTAGCTTTAGCCTGTTGGGCCATTTTACTGGGTTGTTTTTAATATTTCTATATAGGTAGTTCTCTGTCACTAAGTTGCTGGGTAATTTTGTACAACCTGGCTCATTGGAAATACGTGCCTCTTCATACATTTCTGAAAAAAAAAAATGTACCTATACATACAAATCGCCACAGTTTCCAGTTGAAATGAACAAAAGAGGCAGTAAAACTTCCACAACTTTTATTCCTTTCAAACAAAAGTATGATTTACATGTACATTTTCGATTAATAAATGCAAATTTGTTGCAGAAATAATGCTATGACTTCAAAACATTTTTAACATCCTGCACGGTTTGGAAACTGATACTTCTGAACGCTGTCGTCACATATACAGCTTCATATGAATGAGTTTTCTAGTTTAGTAGGTCTTCTGATGGATATATATACACAATTTATTGAGCTTTAAAATAATGTTGGAAGAGCCAGTATACATTTTTTAAATGTAAATTTTTTAGGGGAGCTATTCTTTGAAGAAAATTTTGCCATTCTTTTTTACATTGGAAAAGAAATATTATTTGGAAAGTTCTTCTAAGCATTGTTGCAGAAGTTCTCACACATGTATTTGTACTTTAACTTTTCTTTGCTTTCTCTCTTCTGTCCAGCAGATCCCAGAGCAGCTCAGCGGAGTCTAAATCCAGAGACTGCGATGGCCATTCCAACATGTTTGTTTCTTCACTGCCTGAAGCTATGTTCTGGCTCATTATGTTGCTGTAGGATGAATCTCTGACCTGCGAGGCGTATACCAAAGGGTATTACATGCTTCTGTAAAATGCTTTGGTCGTATGTTGGTTCAGGGTGCCACTCACTCATTCACTGACTCTGGATACAGCAAAAAGAAGCCCCGGACCATCACGCTTCCACCTCCACGTTTGACTCGTTCCTCCTCCGTCCTTTCACCTACTCTACAAAAACCCTGTGTGACAAACCCAAGATTTCACATTTTGACTCATCGGTCAAGAACGTACATCTCCAGCAGTCCACTGTCATTGCCCAGGTAAGACTCTTTTTCTCATTAAAAAAGTACATACACTCTCAGGACAAAAGGGTACAAAAGCTGTTACTGGGGCAGTACCTAAATTACCTCAAAAGGATGTGGACATATTGATACTTCAAAGGCACATATTGGTACATGAAGTTTACATATTAGTCCATTTTGTAAGCCGTTTACCCCAGAGACCTGTATTACTTAGAGTAGGTATATAATATAAATGTTGATATACTGTCGTTAGTATTTGTGTTGTGTTTTTCTTGCTTTCTGTACTTTTGATTGAGGGACATAATAATTTATTATAAAAAAAGCTTTACAAATATATATGGACTGAAAATGCTTCTCAGATATTTTAAAATAATAAAACAATAAATATAAACATATATAAATTATATAATTGATAAAATAATTGTTCAAAATAAAAATAAAATTTTAAATATATTAAATGTACAAATGTTTCATAATAACAAAGTATAATGCTGTATAGTTGTTATAATGCCAGTGCTGGAGAAGGAGCATCTAACGCTAACATTGACTGACAACCTAAGAACTCAAAAGACAGGGTATAAGCACACGGGACAAATGACTAAATGGAGAACAGCTGGGGAAACACAGGTGGAGACCAATCAACTAATAATTACATACAAACACAGGAAGGACCAAATAAGGGCAAACAGGAACTAAAACAGGAAGACATGAGACCAAAACTAAGAACAGACAGAACGTAACCATAGTATTGTATATTATACACATATTCATTTTTTTTTACTAATAGTAAAATTTTCAAGAAACATAAAAAAATGTTCAAATGTACTGTATATAAATATTAAAAGGTACTAAATATAAAATAATATAAAATATAATAATATATAAAAAATTATGTAAAATATTCAAGAAACATAATATATTAAATGCATTTAAATGGTTAAAATACAGAAAAAAATGTGATTAAATGAGTTACTATAATACTATACTATAATAATTTGTACAACACACACACACACACACACATTATTTAATAGTAAATATTTAGATTTGTTTTCTCTTTAATATTTTAGGAATGAGGTCATATTTGTAGGTCCTTTGCACAACCACAAAGTATAAAGCAAGTATGTACTCGCAAAAGTAACTTATAAAACTGTACCTTCACATCATAACACGAGGGAATTCGAGCAGAAGGCCACCTAATTGCACTTGATTGTGCATGATCTGTCTGAACGAAGACAGCATAATTACATCTTCAGGTCTTTCAAACAGATGGTCTCGTGAAAACGAAGCTGCGCTTATACAATAGAAACTTTACACCAATCAACCTCATTCGGCAACCGCTCGCTAAGAAACTCAGTTTCTTTCATTCATTTAAAAAACAGCACCTTTTTTATCCTCTCCCGTTCTTTTTATCCGAGGCCAAGTATGAGAACAATGTCACCTTTCTTGTCTTCGAGGATTTGTGTCATTGTAACCTCTGCGGCCCCAGCCAATCATGCATGCCTGATATTAGAATGCTTCCGCTTTAATTATCTCGTCTAGATTCTCCATCCTTCATTATATTGGGAGAGCAATATATTCTGTGCCCTTGACCCATGGAATGCGTATTTCTAGGTTCAGGAGCTCGACACTGAGGAGAAACTAACTAAAGTAGCAATGCTGCTGACTAAATTTGTCAATAGTATGGCATTTACCTTTAGTCATTTCCCATTTACTCACCTTTTTTTCATTAATGAGCTATTTTTTTCCTAACCAGTACTGGTGTAGCTTAAAAAACACTGCACTGCTGGTTTGGATGTCATATTGTTTGTGCACACTGTGTTTTAGTGAGCTGTATAATCAAATGCCCTGTTCCCAATTACTCTCACTTTATGCTGGGAATTCAGGGAAAAATGCATGTCCAAAGTTTTAAAATAATTAAGGTTTTATGTTAACTTTTTTTTAATAATTCAGTCAATTTATGAAATTTTATTAAAATGTCAACTAACTGTTTCCTTTTTGAATATATTGCAAAAATGTAATTGTGATGTAAAGCTGAATTTCCAGCATCATTATTCCAGTCTTTGGTGTCACATGACCCTTCAAAAATCATTCTGCTGATTTGATGCTAAAAAACATTTATGATTATTAACCATGTTGAAAACTGTTGTGCTACTTTATATTTTTGTGGAAACTGATATATTTATTTCAAGATTATTTAAATATAAAGTTCAAAAGAACAACATTTATTTAAAATAGAAACTGTTTGTAAAACTATGCATGTGTCACAATCAGCTGGAGGTGCCAGCTCAGGCCACTGGATGTGTGTGTTTTGTATTTATTTTGGACTCATTGCCACGAACTCATGTCTCCACCCACTCGTCAGTTGTCTTGGTGTTTGATCATTTGCTCCACCCCTTGACGTAGTTACATGTGTATAAAACCCGGAAGTGTTTGTATGTCTCCATGGTCGTCTTGTCTTGTTTTTCATTCATGTTCTTGATCACTGTCATTCTTTTTGGATTTACTGTTGCCGACCCTCGCTTCTGTTTTGGATTACCGTCTTGCTTCTCCCATTGGACTCTGTTTGCTACCGATTACCGACCCACGCCTGGACACTGACTACTCTTTTGCTCTGTCTCCTACATGAATGTTTACCGGTAATGACCCTGATCGCCTGTCTGTTTTTGCTCTGTGCCTTTCAATAAACAGCCTGCATTTGAACCCGCACGTCTCCTCGCCTCGCTCCCATGACAGAATGGACCGTCAACGGCTGTTATGATCGACGCTACACCAGAGACTTTTCTTCGCCACGCAGGCAGGATTATAAGCAGGTACCAGAGACATTTTTACGTTCGCTGTTTCAGCGCAGATGCCATATAGATGAGTACGTCACGGACTTCAACTCAGTGTGTCATCTTGCTAAGGTCAGTGAGGAAAGACTTAAGGGGTACTTTCTGTCAGGTCTAGATCGCTGGTTGCTGCGCGATCTACCAGCAGAGGATCCCGATTGGCCACTGGCCAAACTTATTGACTTTGTTTTGGAGTTCTGTGGTTCTCATTTCACCGTGGGAGAGGTGAAGGAGAACATTCACGCCACGAGCGTCACATCTAACCCGTGGCTCGGCTCTCGCATGGCAATACGGCAAACGCCGCTCTCACACAAGATGGCGGCCGAAGCAGTGAACGCCATTCCGGCAGCGCGGGTGCCAGCACCGTCAAGAACCCTCGGCGTTGCACATCCTCTCTGCACTCGTGAGGAATATGGCAAGCCATGTGAGCATAAAACATCGAAAACTGTGAGAGCCGTGGACATTACCAGGTTCCTGGCAAAGGCAGCTTTTGAGACTGTCTCAAATCGGCACCATCAGTCAGCGAGAGGGGCTGAGAGATGCTCAGTCGTGTGCAGCCCAGTCCGCTCCAGTCACACAACCTGACGAGCTGAGTCACCCAAGCTCCACGAAGCCTGTGAGGACCCATGGCCTGAACCTCTGGAACCAGTAGGTGGCATAGAGACTCCATTGGGTCCGCCAGAGGCTGCACTACCTCTGGAGATGTCGGCTTCGGCCGTAGAGTCCCCACTGGTGGCTGCACAACCCAAGAACGTCTCAGTATCATGGTTCGGTTGGTCACAGAGGGCGCGTTCATTGCCAGACGAGTCCCAGAGAGCACTTTCTCAGTCTTCTCAGCCACCTGCTCCGCCCAGAGGGATGTCTCCGCCACCTGTTCCGCCCCGTTGGGCTTCTCCACTGCCTGCTCCACCCAGAGGGACGTCTCCGCCGCCTGCTCTGCCCCGTTGGGCTTCTCCGCCGCCCGCTCCACCCGGGTGTATATAAATAATATAAATAAGTAAATATTAATCTGCAAAATATCTGCAAATATAAATGTAGTTTTTAAATTTATATATATATATATATATGTGTTAAAATAATAATATAATATGGAAAATGTTAATATAAAATGTATATAGAAAATTCTGCATTGTCATGCATTAAGTACATTTTAAAATATATTCATACAGAAAATATGCAGTAATAAGTCAGTTTAGATTTAAAAAGATGATAAAAAATGTAGTTTGGAAGGACAGTTTAAAGTGCTGTCTATAATTCAGATTATTTAATTCCATAATTAGGCCTGCATATTTTAAAGCATAACTGCTTATCTATAACACTCAGTAGTTTAGACATTAGATGCCAGCCAGTGTTCACACCAGCCATGTTCTTGTATTTTTGGAATTTTCCAGATGCGCATGAGTTCCCGAAATGAGATTTATATTGCTTGGAGAGGCCCAACTATGTGCGACAAACAATATGAACATGCTACAACTTTATTGCAGCTTTATTGCGTCTGGGAAACGCGGCCCCTCGTGTATAATGCCTGCCAGAGATAGAGCTGTTTGCAACTTTTGTTTTCGGGGACAGAAGAAAAGCGCAACTAAATAAATAAATAAATTCATATTGCATAAAAAATTTTTGTCACCCGTAGCCCCGGGACAAAAGTGGGAGGATTTCGATGAAATTGGAGTGTCAGGCGAATCCACTCTACTGGAATGACACGCCCCGCAGCTACTGTCCCACAATGCAACCTGTTCGCCTCATAGGGGTGGTATTACCTATTCATCAGAGCAGCCTGGCTACTCACTATGCAAATCGAATGCTAAAACATCCAGCCAGTCTCTCAACTCTCCATTCGTGCCGACTCGACCTCCGAGGCTTTCTTTGAATTCCAAATCGTTGCAGTGAATTCCCCTCTGTTTAATGGCGGCTGACGAATCGGCTCGAATGCTTTGTTTAAGTTGAGCGCAGATATTAATAATAATAAGACTGTGCTAAACTTCTCATTTAGAAATGCCTCTGTCCTACTTTGCCCTTAATCTCGTCCCCTGGAATAGCGATCCCAGGGCTCCTGCCAGTGTTTACTTAGACGAATCCGGGTTTGAAAAGTATGCATTAATGTGAAGGCTTCAAACACTTGGCAGAAATCTGAATCATTTTGATATCGCCCTGGGAGAAAATTTGATGCTGTCACACCAGTCCAATTTAAGCGGGGGATTTGCAGCATGAAATGCCTTCCATTGCCGAGATTGCTACTTGACGGAGAGAGCCGTTCACAATGCCGTTTACCCAAGCAGTCTTTTTAAGGATGACTTGATTTTTCCCACAGAGATCAATGCTGACGCAGAGAGAGAGAGAGAGAGAGAGGGGTGAGCGTTGGCTAATGTTTGTCAGGTTGTGTTTTTTTTGCGATTTTTGCATTGCACCTTGTGTGGGAAACAACTTATGAGAGGTCATTCGACGGTAAGACGATATTTAGGGTTAGCTGGAATAACCCAAAGCACTTCTCTTAGGAGTTTTCAGTCTTGCTGGTCTGTAAAACTTTAACAGATGCTTCATGGACATCTATTATTAAGCCGCTCTCAGTTGTTAGAAGTGAAGGATGGATTTGCAATAGAGATGCGTAATCAAATGCAGTGACTCTCGATTGGCTTGAGAAGGCTACACAGAAATAAAACAGTCGTGAGTCACCAGTGTGAGACAAACACAATCCACGCATATCAACAGTTTGATGCTCTCAGCACAGTTCAGAAAATCCTCAATCTGTTGTGTCGAAGGACAGTTTTTAATCCCGAGGCCGGTTGCATTAAAACAGTCGTATTTGCTTTTTATTATTTCAGTCATTGTGTAATACATGCATTTCATTAAATGTGCACAGGGGATGCATGATGTATAAGCGCCATGTAAGTAGGTTTTTGTTTACATAATATGGGCATGCATAATATTCATATCATTTATATCATATAAAAGTAAAATATTAAGTAATGTTTGTTGAGCATCAAAAATTCAGCTTTGAAGCACAGGAATAAATTACATTTTAAAATATATCACAACAGAAAGCAATTATTTAAAATTGTCATAATATTTAACAATATGAATGATTTTACTGTATTTATGTTATTTAATTCTGCACATTAATTTCTATTATGTAGCTCTCCATTAATAACAACATTATTAGTGTATAGTAATAAAATAACAATAATATAAGTGTAATAATTGTAATAACATTATTATAACGTTTGTGTCATTGTTTATTGTAAAGTATCTGATAAATAAAACAAATCTATGTATACAAATAAATAATATATATCTTGTAGCTATTATTATTTTATTCCTATATTATTTTATTTCTAATATACTGCCATTTCCATCACTAAATAAACAAATATTTAAAAAGGTAAGTTTTTTAAGTCTCTAAATCTTTTTATTTCACAATTCATACTTTTTACATACATACTTTTTTAAAGACCCCGTCTGTGTTTCCCAGTGTTTTTCCCTGTTCTTGTTTCTCGTTCTCGATCCTGGCTGCCTTGGATATTCGCTCTTGTCTCTGCGCCTCTGGATACAGTTTACTGATCACTTGACCACAGCCACATATATTGGATTATTCTCTTGTCTCTCCTCTGATGTTCCCGTTCGCTGTTCCTAGACCCTGTTTGCCTGTACTGTGAGTGTGCCTGCACTTGGATCCGCACGCCTCTGACTCAAACAATTCTGATATTTTAGATTTAAAAATATGCAAAAAACTTAGTGTTGGGGTATAAAGAGTGTCTTGGATTTATACATGTAATTTTGAGATTATAGCAATTTTTTCTCTCAGAATTGTGAAGAAAAAAAGACAGAAACTCAGATTTTGTGAGAAAGTCTAAATATTTGTATTTTTTATCCTGTGAGGAATCTTCCTTCGTCATATTCTGACGTTTGTATAGTAGAATTTAAAAAAATGTCCCTTTAACAGTAATCAGGCCATGAAAAGAATTCCTGAATAACTGCGTCTCACTCACTCACTTTGTTGTAGTTGTTTGATTCGGTTTGATTGGTGATATTGAAATTGTTTATGACATCTGAGACTCTTTAAACTGATTTCCGCTTAACTCGTTTAGCGCTCATAAGAAAGCGTAAGAACTCCAGTAAACTTTGTTCTCCTGTCTCATCTCCTGTGGTGTTATGAAGGTGATAATAGGAAAGGATTTAGTACATAATAATGTTCAGCGTCTGATTGCGTTTGATGTTGTCATCGGGACGAGAGATGTTTCTCCGACTAGCTGCTCTGGCTCCTGTTGCGGACCGCTGCTAAAATGGATTAACATGTCAGCTGGACAGCACAGAGTCTGTGTGCTTCAAATCCCCCGTCTGTCTCTCAGATACAAAACCAGCCTTAGAAAAATAGGATTCAGTCCAATCTCATTTCTTAGCTGTTCTTCTGCAGTTCACTGCCTGTGTGCCAGCACTCACATACTGATATTAAAAGCTGCAGTAAAGGGTTTTACACCTAAAGAAATGTTTAGAACGACATCTTTACATTTTCTGATAAACCTGAGAGTGCTGCAAAGCTCGCCTCAGTGGTTTCCAGTCCAGTGCACTGCAGTTTCTAATGTGTTTTGAGTATTTTATGGTTGCTAGAGTGTTGCAAAGTGGTTGCTTAAGTATTGTGAGTAGTTTTTATGTGGTTGCCTGGTGGTTATTAAGGTCTTTACCAGTGTTGGTTAAGTGAATTTCAAAAAGTAATTAATTACTATTAATCAATATTGTATTTAAATGACTTTACTCTTTACTTGAATCACTAATTAGGCTACATCTTAAAATCCCTATAAACTTTAAAGCGTGGATAAAAGAAATTAAACTCTTTATTCTCTCAATTTGACATTTTGAATAAAAAATATATATATATACATAAGGGTACGTTTACGAAGCATCTAAAAACGAGCGGAAAACGTGAGGCGCGTCACTTCCTCCACCAATTTCAAAGCGCTTCGGCTCTCGCTCGCCTGTAGCTTCTGCTGTTACTTGGCAACCATGAAAGAACTGTCAGTTACAAAATGATTTCTGCTTTGGATTTTAAACTGTGCGGATCTATTGAAAATAAAGAGCTTGCGTGTGCAAAACGCGCTGCATGTGAATGACCCCTGAGCCTTTGGTGACACATACACCAGGAAGAAACGACGCCCTGGATGTCAGTGGATGGAGTGCACGGTCTATGAACACGGGACGCTCAGCTTTCACGATTTGAAATGGTTCAAATCTACTTTTTATTAAGTTTTAATTAATCAAGAAATACCATCCAAGGCTGACTTTTCCAAAACACTTCTTTATTTGCTGCTAAGAAGAAACCCCAGAAGATATGTGAAG
>JAUMHI010000046.1:1564107-1578811 GCA_032359435.1 Enteromius unitaeniatus
AAAAATTTATATTGTAGGATCGTTCCCCAAATTGATTGATAAAGAAATTTGTTAATTAATTCCTTTCATTTCCTACAAAGTAGACACCTCAAGCTTTCTATCGACATATTTCTGATGTTTCCGCATCAAGTATTTGCTGAGTTTGTGATGCATAGAAAAATACTCACAAAGACTTAGATTGCAGAAAGCGTACTCTGTTTTAATTTATAAAAGCACAATGTTTTATTACTGTCAGTATACTCAAATAAAAGTAGACCTTGATTGGTTTTAGTCTTGAATGTAGTGATTGCGCATTAAAAAGCATTAAAGATGCTGCATTCGATTTTGTCTTTTGGCTATAAATTTAGATTTTAAATTCAATATTTTAGATCTATTGAAATTATTTACAGTATACTGCAAATACTAAAGTAATTGTAATTAAATCCCTTACTTTACTTAATAACTAGTTTAATTACAGTAACGCGTTACACCCTACACTGGTTATTACTTATAACTGTTGTTGATTGTTAACCAAAAAAAATTGAAATGAAATTCAATACTTGAAATAAAGCTGAAATTATTCAATGAAAAATAAAAAAAAATAACAATTAGAAATGTTTTCCTGGCAACTAAATAAAATAACTACAATTAATATAACTATTATGAATATAACATCTGTTGTGAATAGTTTCTGCAGTTGACTGTTAACTAAAAAAAACTTTTTCCTGTGCATGGTACTCTATCTTCAACACTAGGGGTCAGTATAAAGTGTAGGGCTCCTGTCATATTGGCCTGAAAAAGCCAAATCTTTTGCCGTTTTCTGTATCTCTCTTCAGATCTGCACATTTTTCTCTTTTTCAGCTTCCTCCAAGGGTATCTGTCAGAGAAAAGGAGCGTTTCAACCTGCAATCCAGAAGAAAAATCTCTCCGTCTTGCACTCTTTCTCCTTTGTGGCAGTGAGGAGGAATTCTGGGTATTTCTTCAGTCAGGGTGACTCACGGATAGTATTAAGGGCTCTTCTCAAAATAAGTCAACTCTCAACCTCAAAAATGTCATTTATAAATATCACCTCATTATGCGCAGCATCGGGAGCCCCTTGAGAGCGTTCTTGTAGTCTCTGCAGCAGAAGATCGGCGAAGTATGCAAAATCTCAAATCATTATTAGTATTACCATTCATTACATATGTTAGAGTTAGTGATTTGAACAAGCCGCTAGCATAAAGTATTAAACTTTGATCTGAACTTATTCCACAACTTTTCCCTCCTCAAATCTTCCTGCTTGTTGAAGGGAAGTTATTAGTTTTTTTCTCTTTACATGGCAGATGTTAAAACTGGCAACTCCACAGACTTACAGTGAAATATGGACTCAAAGCATATCTAGAGCCGTTTCAGTGGATTATTCTGACTAGCAACCACCCAGAGCATGATCATATAAAAATAGATTCAAACTAAATATGAATGTAAAAAAGCTAAATAGAATATGAATATGTAATAATGAAAATAACAATAAAAAATATATAATATATGTTCCGAAAAAATATATAAATAATTATGTATATAACAATAAAAATATATAAAATATAACCATACGTACCAAATAACTATAAAATGAATATATATATTTATGTATATATATATATATATATATATATATATATATAAATGCCCCTGCTCTTGTGTTTATATTTTGTCATGTGCCTTCTGTGTGTTTTTCATTTCATTTCTTTCTTCTCACCTGCTTTACCTTGTTTGTGACTCCGCCCCTCTCATCAGTGTTCATTCCCTGCCAGCTGTGTATCCCAGGTGTTTCGTTTTAATGTCTTCATTAGGCTGTATATATATATATATATATATATATATATATATATATCATGCCCTGAGTCTTGTCTTTTGTGAGTTGTTAACATCATGTTGGTGTGTTTGTCCGCACGTACCTCTGCGTTTTCATCCTGTGTACCCTGGATTGTTTATTAAATGTTCAGTGCTCATTGGACCTCCTGTCTCTGTGTCTCTCTTGCCCGCTGAGAAGCGAGGTTGTGATCCAAAGTGCCCATCGTTAAAATGTATATATATATGGAAAAAAATATATTCTATGTTAATGAAACTATATTTATAAGGATTTTATTTACTAATATAGAAATTCAACTGAACACCTCAATATTTCAAAATGGCAGATCAAAATAGATCAAACAAGTCAGTCTCAGTCAAACTGAAATGTTCAAAAAAGGCACAAGTAAAAAATTTTGTTAAACAAAAAAAAAAAAAAAGAGAAGAGAAGAAAGTGAAAAAAATGCAGAGCTGATTTTGATTTGATTTCCCTCGGTCTCAGAGGAAGGCAATATTTTTATTCAACTTCAACAAAAGCAGCCATGTCACTAACTAATGTGAAACACCTGGTATTTGGCAAGCTGCTAATTCATGTTCACATGGAGTAGCCTCATTTAGCTCATATACAGTAGGTAAATAGCATCCAGTACAGGGGCGGAGCCAGATATTCTAAACATTCAGGGATAAGCTACATGTTTCCCAAAATGTAGATTATTGCCATCCATTTCTGGGTGCTTTTTAAAGTATGTTTGGGGTCATTGTCCTGCTGGAAGACCGAATATCTCGAACGCAAACCCAGCTTTCTGACACTGGGCCCTACACTGTAATCCGAAATCCTTTGGTAATTCTCAGATTTCATGATGCCTTGCACACAGTCAAGGCACCCAGTGCCAGAGGCAGCAAAACAACCCCAAAACATCTTTGAACCTCCACCATATTTGACTGTAGGTACTGTGTTATTTTCTTTGTATTCCGTTTTCGGTAAACAGTAGAATGATGTGCTTTACCACAAAGATCTCATCTGCCCACAAGATGTTTTCCAAGAAGGAGTTTGGCTTACTCAAGTACATTTTGGCAAACTGTAGTCTTGCTTTGTTATGTCTCTGTGTCAGCAGTGGGGTCCTCCTGGGTCTCTTGCTATAGCATTTCATTTCATTTAAATGTTGATGGATAGTTCGCGCTGACACTGATGCTCTCTGAGCCTGCAAGACAGCTTGAAGACAGCTTCTTTGGAACTTGTTTGGGGCTGCTTATCCACCATCCAGGCGATCCTTCGAGATTTTTCCAAAATTTTGGTTCTCAGGTCCTCAGACAGTTCTCTTCCCCTCTTTCAGTTGTACATGCTTAGTGTGGCACACACAGACACACAATGCAAAGACTAAGTGAACTTCTCTCCATTTTATCTGCTTGCAGGTGTAATTTTTATATCGCCCACACCTGTTACTTGCCCCAGGTGAGTTTAAAGGAGCATCACATGCTTGAAACAATCTTTTTTATCCACAATTTTGAATATATAATTTTTTCCAGCCCATTTTTGGAGTTTTGTGTGACATTATGTCAAATTAGCTTTTTTTCCTCCCTTTTTTGTTTTGTTCAAAGGGAAACATGTGTTGAAAAATTTCAGGGGTGCCATTTTGGCCATGATAATTAATATATTCATATGTACGCAACAGTCAGTAACTACCCAAAGCACCCTAGTAACTACAAAGCAATGCCTTGGCAACCATTCAGTTTGTCATTTTTCTCACATTCATGAAAATCTAGTTTCTATGGTGTGTTAAATGTTCAAGTACATTTCTCGAGCTGCTATCATCATTCATCCTGCCGGCTTTTTCTTCATTGTCTCTTCCTTTGCTCTTACTATGATCTAACAGCCGCAGGGACTTTGAAATCTGTGGTACAGCTGCGCTTTAATTAGAAACCTCATCATTTATTAGTCAAAGAGAAGCACTGTGGAGTTTTCTGACATTTGTGAAAGCCAACCTAGATTGCTATGGAAGCTTTCTCATTTTAATTACAATATGCTTCAATTACAGTGTGCTTTTTCAAGTTTTGATTGCTTTACCTATCTTGAAAAAACATGTGACTCTCACTGCATCCTCATCTTACATTATATAAAACATGCAACAAATACACAGAAATACATTTGAATCCTGTTAAATGTACAGGGCAAACAGTCATTCTGAGGTTTAATGTTTGTGGTGGATAATTCTGAGTGAGGATGACATGCACATCGTGGCCTTAAGGATGGTTGATTCACATTATAGCACATGAGCCAGACCCAAGGAAGGGTATCAGTCTGCCCCTTAATTATTTCAATTAAACCACACACACACACACACACACACACACATTTATTTATTTTGTTTAAACTTATTTATTTTAAGTGAATTTAATAACCATGCCTATTTGCATTTATGAAGTGTGATTTGACACATTTAACGTATGAGATTAATTTAATAAAGAAATAACTATTTTCATTTGCAGGGTATATTTTTTTCTTTAGCCGCTTTCCTGGCCTTCCTGTTTTGAGATATGATGGTGCTCATATGCGGTAATATTACCCTTGATGGCTAAATATATAGTAAGACAGCCTTGAATGAGTTAGAGAAGGTTTAAAGATTGAGCAGGTGCGTGATATCACAGGATATATGTTATATACATACGACACGTAACTTGCAGACCAACCTCTGTCGTACGCTTTGTATGATTGACCTCCTGACCCTCACGCCTTTTGAGATTAGCAACATTTGGAGAACATGAGATTTTTTGCCCTCTGGGAAATAGGATTCATGTAGACACAGCAGACCTGAAAGCCTGTTGTTGTTTGATGAATGAGTTACCGAGGAAAATAACCACTCCAGCAGCTAAAGTTAATGAGAAATGTGTTGCACTGCTAGCACAGAGTAGAGCTGGAAACAGCTTTCTTTAGCAACATTAAACACGCACTACACTCTAATAATATATGTAATAGAAATCCTCTCAGCGCCTCGTCCAAATGTGATATTGCATCATTGTGATGAGACTGCATTTAGTGACCAGAATAGATTAAATTAGTGTTTACAAACAAATGCTGAGCGGCGACAATTCTGGGTGCTTCAGGACCCCAACTGTCTTAGATTAGTGCTTTATTCAAATTGAGCTCTAAATGACTAAAGAATAGCTTGACTTGACAGTAGGGTTGAATTTAGGAGTCAAAGCTTTGTTGGTTTGCCCCTGCTGGTAGATGCCATAACTAAATTAATAATTAATTATGTTGGGAAAATATAAGCCATTTAAAAGTATTTTTTTTAGCAAAGAACATAAACTACAATTCAAAAAATTTGGTGTCAGTAAGACTTGGACTTCTGTTATCATTAAGGCTTCATTTCAAGAGTTTGCGCTTCCTTATAATCAAGAAGGATGAAGTTTAGCATATGAGGCGTACTGTCTGGAGGGGCGAGCCGGCAGGACGGCGGACACCGAACCCTAGAGGCTTGAACCTTAGCTAGGGCTAGAGCTCGGTGTCCGGCTCGGTCCTTTCATGCCCCCCAAAAAAGCTAAATAAGGACAGCAGCCGGATGCGAGCCTCCCAAAAGCGCTTAGTAAGAGGATGCTAGACAGGTCAGCAGGTTGTAGCAGGGCACTGAACATTATCAAGTTGGAAATAGAGTGATGGTAATTTAAGATGACGGGATTAAACTTTTGTTTATCAAATGCAGAGACGGTCTCTATGGTCAAGACGACGATGGTTACTGGAAATCAGGTGACCCCAACTAAGCAAGCCAAAGGCGACAGCGGCAAGGAATCAAAACCCCATCTATGATAGAATGGGAAAAAAAACCTTGGGAGAACCAGGCTTAGTTGGGTCCATTTCTCCTCTGGCCGGACGCCCGGCACCTAATTTCCAGTTTAATTTAAACACGTGTAAAAGTGTAAGGACTTATAGTGTGTGTGGAACGGGGTGGAGTGGGGAGCTGGATCGTCTGGCCTGCTGGTGGAGACAGAGACATAGATTAGTGGGTTGGAAAAGCAAGCAAGCAAGACAATATAAACATAAGGGTATGGTGGGTGGGAATCAGAGCATTTCATATGGAGGGTTGCTGTTTCTGGGGAGGTGTTAGACAAAAGGGGGGTTTTTAAATAGCAGGAGAATTATGACCTCTGCGGAGGTATGGTGGAGGAGGGGGATGGGGAGGAGGGGTGGGTTAGCTATGGATGGGGGACCTCTGCAGAGGTGGGGAGGGACGAAGGATAGCTTTGTAAAAAGTAACTGCAGCGGAGGCGTGAAGGGGAAAGCTTTAAGATAGAGAACCTTTGTGAAGGTTGGAAGAAAAAAAGTCTCTGCGGAGACTGTAGAGAAATTTCTGTGGAAGTAGGGGTGGGAAGCCCCTGCACAGGGCCAGGAATTAGATAAACAGTTCTAGTCAGTAAATAAAACAGGAACTGTTAAATAACAAAGACTAAATCAATCAATTAACCTAAAAATGGGTGAGAGGGTGCGTGAAATACGTTAAGAGACTGAGGAGAAGTGATAGGGAATACCGTGTTGACGTCATGAGTACATGGCTTGCGTCTGACGTCATCAGGTGGCGCCGGCTGATTCAGTGCTCCTTTGCTGCTTTTGTTTGAGATGTTGCAACGCTGCCAGGCTTTTGTTGCTTCTGGGGCTGGAGAAAAAAAGGTGGAAGGCCGGCGAGTGGTAAGTAATGAGAATTTTTTCGCTTAGATTGCTTTGGTGGATAGCGGGTGAATAAGATCAAAGAGCACGCGGGCAAGGCCTCAAATAGGAAGCCGCGGGCTCAGACGGGCTAAGGGTTGAGCTCGACCGGTAGCAGGAAGTTGAAAGGCAGGCTGAGGAATCTGGAATCTGGAATCTGATGTGTCTTCGGTCGTGCGATCCCGAAGAATGTGTAAAAGGCAGGGTGTGGAAGGAAAGAGAACGGGCTATTTATAGTGGGTAGAAGGGGATTTGATTGGGCAGGTGTAATGAGGAGATTGATTAGGTGATGCAATGCCAGCTGTGATTAATCGACCGCGCTCCTACTCAAAATTAGTTTATTTGCAAAAACTTCACTTATTTGATAAAAAATTCGAAAAGTAAAATTATGAAATATTTTATTTCTGTGGTCCAAAGCTGAAACTCCAGCATCTTTACTCCAATCTGATAGTATGATTTAGTCATTTTCTGCTAAAGAAACATTTCTTTTTCTTCTTCTTCTTATGTCAGTGTTGAAACAGCTGTGCTGCTTAATATTTTTGTAGAATTCATGATACCTTTTTAGAAAGGAAAAAATAATAATAATAAAAACCCAGTATTAGAAGTTTTCTGCAACATTATATATTTATACTTATTTTACTGTCACTTTTGATTAATTTAATGTGTCCTTTCTGAATAAACATTCATTTCCTAAACAACAATATTGTCGAAGCCAAACTTTTAACAGTATTTGATTGATTTCTTTCATCATGTTTTAATCAATATTTTGCCAGGTTTTTTGATGACCTTAAAATACACAACTGATAAATATATACATTTTAAGTTGTGATTTAGTTATAAAAAAGCACTGTGTGCATGAAATTAATTGAAACTAAGTAAATTAGGTTATTTTTAACATAGTAACTCACTTTAAATGAAAAACCAGTTGTCAGCATGTGAAATATAAATATGTTTATATATATATATATATACACACACACACACACACACACACACACACATATATATACATACAGATCATTAGATGTGTAACTTGTTCAGTTTATAGTGTGTTTAATGCAGACTTTGTGGCAGCCTGCATCAGCTACAAAAATCCATGTGTGTGCACACTGCCTTTTTTCAAGGAAATATTTCATTACGGTAAAAAGAAAATCGAGAGGAACCCCAGGCATGCAGAGAGCAAGATGACACACATCATAACAATTACGCCCAAGAGCAAAGAGAGAGGAACCATCTTTCCTCTTAAAGCTTTAGTGCAGAGCCCCTGCTGGAGGGAAGATCTCTGCTCGGCTGGTAAAACACAGGCTATAAGGAGACACAAAGTGTAAATAATTGCGAGCTCAGGTAACCCAATTCATTCTGAAAGCAGGTGAAATAGAATAGTACAACTGCCGTGAGACAACATTATGGTTTGTATCAGCTTGAGGTATCACCATCCTTTTTATAAATGGTACAAGAACATGGCACAGACAGGGCCAAAACCCTCACGTTTGTTTTCTCCTTATAACCACACAGTTAAAAAACTACAACATTTACACTTTAGAGAAGAAAGTTAACAAAAATTGAAATATTCTGAAGAAAAATGTATTGCTAGTCTTGTAGGTTTTTGGAAAGGTGTGTCTATGGAGTTGCTAAGGTATTTTGACTGGTCTTCAATGTGTTGCTATTGCTATGTGGTAAGTTTGCTCACTTGTTTTTAAATTACAATCAAACTTTCAAAACTAAGGTGTTGCTATGCTAAGGTTTTTTGAGTGGTCTTTTCTGTCACTGGTAAGTTGTTCTATGTTGCTAAGGTGTTTTTAGAGTGTTTTGAGTGGTGTTTCCTGTGTTATGTCGTCAACGGTAACATGCTTTGGGTTGTTGATAGGCAATAAGATTCATTACTGGTTTTGTATGTATGTATGATTCAAGTTTTGTGGTTTCTATGCTATTTCAAGTGGTCACTATGGTGTTGCGAAGGTGTTTTATTGGTCTTTCTGTGTTATGATTATTGTGGGATTTTTCAGGTCATTTGTAGGTAGATTGCTAGATTGCTTGCTAGTCTAATTTTAAATGTCATTTAAATATCAAATTTCTATGCTATTCTGAGTGGTTGCTAGGGTGTTCATAATTTATGTTGCTGGTAAGGTGTTCTAGGTGGTTGCTAGGTTATAAGATCGCCTGCTCATCTAATTTTAAAAAAGCACTCAAGGTTTGTAGTTTCTAGGCACTCTAAATGGTTACTAGGGTGTTGAAGGGCCTTTACTGTGTTATGTCATTGGTAGGGTCTTGTGAGTGGTTACTAGGTGATTAAGATTGCTTACTGATCCAATATTTAATATCGCTCCAACTTTGTGGGTGCTAGCTTGTTCTAAGTGGTTGCTATGGTGTTGCTAGGGTTATCTAAGTCAAAAGAGCACATGTTGTTTAATAGATATGGAACAGATCTAAGGGTCTGCTGTTGGAAAATAGTCTTATTGTCTAATTCTGGCACATATACTACAAAATTTAACTATTTGTGTTAATTGTTTCTGTAAATAAATAAAGTTATCGATAGGGTGTTGCTAAGGTGTTTTGAGCACTCTTTATTACATGTATGTTATATCACTGGTATGATCTTTTGCATGGTTGTTATGAGATAAGATTGATTACTGGTCCAATTTAATTCCTTGGCTATTCTTAGTGGTTGCTAAGGTGTTGCTAGAGTTGCCCAAGTCAAAAGAGCCCATACTGTTTACTGGCTTGTATCCATTTTTCAAAATAGGATTATTTTGTGTGTTTCATAATTTTCTAAGTGAAAATTCAAAATTTGCTGTTAGCGTTTTGTGCAAGAACTAACTTTAAGTAATAGTAAGACTGGCCTTAATAAATAACGCTAATAACATTAACAGCTTTACATTCAGAGCTTTGTTGCATCCATTGCCCAGCAGGAAACTTCAGATAATTATCACATTGCTTAGGCCGTGACCACAATCCATCCCGCTTTCTTCAGCATCTCCTCCATTGCTTTTACCGTGAGCCTGTAGGGAAGTCTGAGATGCGCGGTGCAGCTAAGCCTTAATTAGAAAACCTCATCATTTAAGTGTCAAAGAGAAGTTATTGTGCCTAGTTTAACTTCTAGGCAGAAAAGATGCTCTGTCTTGTTGTTTGTTTTGCTAAAGCAGGACCCAATGAGATCTTCCAGAATAGCTGCGAGCATCGAAGGCTGGCTCGGATCAACCGGACGGGCAAAATTACAGTGCATGTAGCCCAACCTCTGTGTGCCTAACTCGCCGCTAAATGAGGGACTTGATCTTCTCAGACAAGGAAATGACCGCGGCTCAGCTGGTGGTCTCAAGAAGTGCTTAGAGAAGGCAACCAGGCACAAATTGTCTGAGAAATGTATTCTGAATTTTAATGAGGTGGCATAGGCTATCTTGGCTCGGGGCTCACCAATCCCGCATTCTCTATCTGCGCTTTGCAGTTGTGCGGAAGACGATGGTGCACTGCGTTGGATTGTCAGTCTCTTTAATGTCGAAACCTTATCCGGCTGACTCTGGGCCATCTCTGGGATTTGATTCTTCGGGGCTTTGATGCAGCTTTTATTGCCAGTATAGAATACCTTCCTTTAGCTCACCAAGAGCAGCAGAGTTTGGTAATGAAGATGTTAACGGCTGAATTTTGCAGAATTTTGCATGGAAACTATTCAGAGATCATGCAGTGTTGCCTGCAGCATGTTGAAATTTGGCTGCTGAGTTTGCCGGAGTTAAACTTCATGGAAATGCCTCTAAGGGATGGAGGTTTACGCCCAAAACTAACTAACATCACAGAATGGTACATATAGGCATGCATACCCACTTTTAGATGCGTAGCTGCCATTCGGAATAGAACTCTTGGCTTCTACTTAAAATTGCATATCTTGTTTAAGCCCTATATATACTGTAAACAGCATGCAAATTGGTAGTAAGACCCATATAAACTGAAACATGAATATATGTGCATGTGTGCATACTGTATTATTATGTGGTAAATAAAAGTAATAATAATAAAGCTAATAATACACAACAGTACACAAAATTAGGCCATATATAAATTATTGGTGTGTGTTTTACCAAAAATGTTAAATTCTTTTCCATCTTTCCATTTCACTATAAAATGTATTTTATTTTTATTTTATTCACTATAAAAATATTTTTCTGACACATTATTTAATCACACTGATGAAAATCAAAGCTTTTCTTTATTTAAAATCTAAAATTGCTGTATATTTAATTTCACAATGATAACTAGATTTCACTTGCATGCATTATGAAGTCATGTGACAGTTTTGAAATAAACTATTTTTAAAAGATTTCCCACAGTATTTTTCTATGCATTACTTGATCAAACACCTGAATATTAAAACATTATTTTAGCAGAAAATTTAATTTAAAATCCAAAATGATTGTATATTCACTATCGTGATAATAAATGCATGCTCTCGTGTGCATTATGAAGTCATGTGAGGTTTTTAAAGTTATGCAATATTTTTCCCCCTGTACTGTATTTTCTGAAACACTAGATCAAGCAACTGTATTATTGTATATTTATTTTCACTGTGATAAATGGATAACACTCTCAATGCATTAAAGTCACGTGGCACATTTGAAGTTTATGTGCAAGTTTTAAAAGCACCCCCCCCTATTTTTCTGACACATTATTTGATTAACTGCTAAACGTTATGACTTTTTAAAAATTTAAAATAGAAATGTTCATTTATATTTATTTAATCAAACCTTTTGAAAGTTAAGGCATTTCAATCAGAAAGTCAAATTTAGAATCCTAAATGGTTGTATATTTATTGTCATAACTGGACACCACTCACATGTTACTTACATTTATATGCAATTTTTATACATAGTTTTTATCCCATATTTTTCTGACACATTAATTGCACTGCTAGATGTTAACGCATTTTAATTTAAAATTCAAACTTAATGCATATATATATATATATATATATTGTGATGATAACTAGATTTCAGATGCATTATGATGAAGTTGCCTGGCATTTTTAATGCTTATGTGCACCTTTATAAAAATGCAGATGTAAATGTACATGCTGTTTACATTCGCTCACTCTGTAAAGCTGCAGGCTGTGGCTTGTACTTGTACTTGAACTGTCAGGACTGTCGCATTCCTCCATTAAATTACATAAGGATGAACTCATGTTTTCATTTTTTTTGAGATGTAGGATATTATTCACTCTGCTCACATTAATTTTTGGATAAGTTGTTGCCCTTTTAAAGGTCAAGGTTGCTGTGTGTCATTTGTGCTCATAGAGAAATTAACTAGTAAGAGTAAGCAAACAACTTTTTAACTAAAACATTCTGCTTTCAGCCACTGCATCATGGAAGAACTACATGATTGAGGCAGACAAAATAACATTTTTCTAAGTTTATCAATACATTCATTTTTTACATTTTACATCTTGATTTTACATCTTGAGGCAGCACTTGCATAACAGGATTGAGAATGACATTTTTGGTAAATGTGCTTAACAGTAATTAAATTAATGTCACAATGCAAGAAATCACAATTTTCTTTAAGCAAAAATACAATTTCCAATTTCCTTTCTTATGATTTGGTGATAAAATATGACTCACACATGCTCTTGACAGGTTTCATGTGTTTCATCCTTGTTCTAACCAATTAGTTAAATTTTTTTGACTGGTGGGAGTCAAAATCAGTGAGCCACTTTGCTTAAAAATTCATCATTCTCCCAGAAGCATCCTCACGTCATTCTCACTCAAGACTCAGACATATTGGACAGAAATTTCAATTGCTGTTGAAACTATAACTCACTCAGTGGGAGTGTGTTCTTCTGTGGAGGAACACGGTCTTGGAGGAAAGGTCGACAAAAGGCAGAGTGTGTAAGAGAAACGACGCCTGCGGACTCTAAACGTCGCTTTGTGTGTGCTTCATTGTTCCATTGAGCAGTGTTGTAATAAATCAATGTCGAATGCAGCCTCCTCAGCGCTCCGTATTATAGAAGATGTCTGACATAGCGTTTGTATGTGTCTCTGTCTGTGTGTCAGTGTGTGTGTGATTTACGGTACAGTAGGAAAAGGAAATTCTTCAGGCTGAAGCTTCAGGAGACTGTATTGGAATCGGGCTGTTTCACAGACAAGGCTTAAACGTAGTCCTAGACTAAATGTAAATCTGAGCTCTTTCAACTGAAAGAAACTTGCACTGACTGATGTTGTTTCCTAAGTTTACAACTATATATATATATGTCAGTAAGTTAAATTTTTATTGAATTATATTTAAAATTATTTTTTTTAATGTATGTAATAGATGGATGGATATACTGTATAAATAGAATAGATAGATAGATAGATAGATAGAAGTTGCTCTTTTCTCATCTGTCTTTTAGATTTCTATTCATAACCATCTCCAATTAAAATATAAAAAATATTTTAAGCAGCATAAACTGTTCTCAACATTTATAATGATAGGATTTTTTTGAGCAGCAGATCAGCACATTAGAATGATTTGAATAGAAGGAATAAATTACATTGAAATAGAAAACTGGTTATTTTAAATAGTAGAAATCATTTACAGTATTACAGTTTTTTTTTCTTTTTTTACTGTAATCGTATAGATGCAAACATTGATAAGCAAAACCTTTTTTCAAAAAGGTTTAAAAAATGCCATCTAAACATTTTCGTTTGAATGCAACAAAATAACAATCCATAACAATAAAATTAATATTTAACGGCATGCTTTTTTAATCTATTATGCAAACAAATGCTGTAAAATGGTAAGTGTTGACACAAATGAATCATTAGATTCAGTTTGATCTGATTCACGTAATGAATTTTACGATTTTGTTGTAGGAATACAAAACTATTTAGATTGCAAGCAATATTTAGGACGTTCACAATCAAAGATGTCAAAATCAGTACAAAAATACCACAAAGCTGTTTTTTTCCCTCTGTTTGGCCCACAATCATTCCAGCATTGTGTCTTCAGCTAAAGCAGTGAATGCAGGTGAGCGCTGGGTATCTGCTATACTCACAACAATATGTTCTTCAGAACAGAATAGGACACACGACAGCATTCTGTATAACAGTTCCGTTCTTTTCTGTGCCAAGAGGATTTTTCTCTCATTAGCACATCAATCCACATAATCTGCAGCTCATACTGTGTTGCTAGCGCACTGTCAGACTTGAAAATAAGAAGGAATCGCTTCCTTCCTAACAGCATAGTTTGCTATTTTGAAACAAATGGCAACACGCTGAAGGAGAAAGACATTGCCATTTTAAGCTGCAAAAACAGGCTTCAAACATGATCCATCCATCAGCGTTCTTTCACGTCTCTCTCTCGAGCGCCTCTCAAACTTGCCATGGCTGTCTGTCAGCTACCTGTGGGGAAACGCCGGGACAAAGATGACGGGGACGAGTTGAGTGGAATACAGCGGTCAATCAATCACATGTGGGAGTTTGAGAATGACAGAGTTGATCTGGAGCGACTCGTTTAAAAAACCATTAGTGTACAGTGGTGGGTTGCCTGTCAGATGGAAGTGTAATTGATGTGAATGAGCAGGTGATTAGTGCCATGCTCGTATATCATCCCATCTTGGTCCCGTTGCTGCACAGTGAGCCTAAATCCACCAGTCAGCACACGGGGTGGTGGGACATCCAGATTGTGGGCATTAAGGTCTGCTGAGATAAGGACACACGCACACACATCTAACAGCACTTTGTTTTTTTCTACTGCTGGGAGCTGCAGATCTCGCTCAGAAGCAGTCTGACTTACCAGAGAGCTGAACATTGACCTATATGAGTAAAGTAATCTAATTCAGTGCTCAGAAATTCTTTAAAAACTCTCAAAAGACTACTCTCAAAAGTTTGGGGTTGACATGTTTATGTATTGTTTTTGGAACCATTCTCCTATGCTCTCTGAGGCTGCATTTATCTGACTGAAAATACATTAATAAGTAGCGTTGTGAAATATTATTGCAATATTGCAATATTGTTTTTCACTATATTTTAAGATCCAATTTTTTCCTTATAACATTGCCAAAACATTACACACAATAATGCCATGATTTCACAAGAAATATAAGAAATATACAATGTAAAAATAACAAAAAAGGTGCTTAGCAAGAAATAAAAACAAGACAATCTCTCTCTCTCTCTCTCTCTCTCTCTCTCTCTCTCTCTCTCTCTCTCTCTCTCTCTATATATATATACACTC
>JAUMHI010000046.1:1586870-1600375 GCA_032359435.1 Enteromius unitaeniatus
CAAAAGAATGAGAAACATTTTATGATCTGCACAAGAGACTAGATGATGTTGAACAAGTAGTTTTTAGAATTTATTTTATTTAAGCTGCTTGCCAAGTCAATATTTATTTATTATAATTATGCTTAAATAGAAGTACTAAAGTAAATGTAACTAAAAACAAAAACATTTTTATATACACATGGTTGCAGCATATTGTTTCCCGCTGAACATCTGTTGTTCCCTAAAGCTTTCCGTAGCCAGGACATCGTGATGAAACAGCAGAAAACAACTTTTTACTTTAAATACTTAAGAACAATGATTTGCAGCCTTGCTTTGAGTACATTTTTGGCTAGATGCTTTTAATTGAGTAAAATGTTGACAGAGCGCAGGCGATCAGCCAGGTTTGCATCAGTTTCCATCACATACAAACTTTTTTTGTTTGTCAAAAAATGTCAGAATCATTAAGAAGTACCTTCCAGTGTTTTTTCTCTCTGTTCTTCTCCTCTTTCTCACACGCATGCAGTGTGAAAGCATCCGAGCATGAGCAGCACTCCCAGTCTAACTCTCTATTTTCCCTTCATTGTATGACTTTGAGAACTAAATAGCATCACTTGCTACGGGTCCCTGAACGCATCTCTGTTTATTTCCAGCCCCCTACCCTGTTATTACTCTCCCAATTTGGCATCAGCAATCCACAGAGCTAAAAGGCCTTGTGCGATGGACTTTATTCCCTGAGTCATTAAACAACACTATGTCGCGGGGGAATTTGGATTGATTGTAAAATTGCGCCAGAAGCCTCTCTCGAGCTCAACTTTCTCTCGACCAGAGTGTGAGGCTTTTTGTGCTTGACATGGGCTGATCTGATATAATGCATTCTGCGGTTCGTTTTGTGACAGATATTTTGTACGACACAATACTGCAGTCATTTCTTTTCTTTTACTGTTTTAAGAGAAGACATAAAACGTTTGATGCACTTCAGATGTAATTGTGCTGTTCGTATTGCTGTTTCGTTCATGTTGTTTCATCATTGTGATATTACAATCAGAAAGCAAAGACAAATAGATCTCTCAGGGAGAAATAAAGTTTAGAGAAGCTTCTAGTGGATGAGAAATAACGTTGTACTTGGCTTTTTTCCTTCTGAGGTCTAAAATGTTTTGAGCTGATGAGTTATAATATTTAGTCATTAGAACAGCGAGGTATGCATTGCAAAAAAAAAATATATATATTTCTTGGTATTTTTGTTGTGTTTTCTAGTACAAATATACAAATGTACAAAGATACATTTGCTTTAAGGGCAAAATGATGTAGACAGATTAACTGCATCAAAATGTGGTGAGTTTTTGCTTAAGACTAGAAAATTCATATCTGTTACTGCTTAGGAAAAATAACTAAACTTGTTTTAGGTGGTCCTGATCAAGGGTTGCAGGAACCTCGCACCGCGGCCGGTTTCACCCTCATCAGTTCAAGGGCAGACCGAGGCGATGTCCCACATCCTGCCCCGGAGGGACTCCAGTCAGTCCCTGGGTGCCCCGTCTCCGCCTGCCTGTCTCCGAGGGTGTCCCCCCACGGCTCCAAGACCTTTTGCTCCGTCCCTTTCTGAAGGCACACAATGCCAGCAAAAAGGGCTGCCCAACATCGAGCTGGCAGCCGGGAAGGGATGCCGCCCACAGCTCAGGGAACACCCACATATTTGCGAAGCGTCCCTGACACGGGCAACCCGGAGGTGATGGAGGTTGCTCTTCCGGGGACAACAACATTTCAATCCATACTCCTGGAGAAGGGCCGGGAGCTTCTGTGCACTCAGCTGCTGTCGACCCACGGGTCGGCGGTACCCAAAGTTTCCAAAACAGAAAGAGCACACCTCTGGGATCAGTGCCCCTAGCTCCCCATCTAACTTTTCTTTGTTTCCTCAGGTGCAGATCCAGAGCACCAGCGCGGGAACCAGGGGAGCAGGTAGGCACTGCCCAGGTACAGAGGCATCTGCTATACCACTGTCCGCTCAGACAGGGATGCCGCTGTCCTGCGTACAGAGGTTGCTGTTGTACTGGCGAAGGACGCAATCGAGCCTGTCCCACTAGCCAGAGGTCAGGGTTTTACTGTCCTTACTTCGTTATGCCAAAAAAGAGCGGTGGGTTGAGACCCATCCTGGATCTATAAGCTTCAAAAATGCTCAACTAGCATGCAAACGCATCCTAAATATGTGCATTCGGCCCCAGGATTGGTTCGCACCCATAAACCTGAAGGACGTGTACTTTCATGTCTCGATTTTACCTTAACACAAACCGAAAAAGGGCGATTTGCTCCTGGGGTCAACCGTGTCAATGCGCCCAGTTGGTGGTAGGGACTTGGTGCTTCAGCACCTCAGCCATCTGGTCGTTCAAGGCAACCGGGGAAAGAGCAAACTCTCCCAAAGAAAAGCAGAGGATCTCTTTTCTCAGCATGGAGCTGGACTCGGTCAACATACTGCCCGCCTCACAGCACGTGCTGGTCCGTACGGACAATACTGCGATCGTTGTGTACATTAACAGACAATGGTCGACGCTCCCATCGCATGTCTCAACTTGCCCGCCATCTGCTCCTGTGGAGTGAAATGCAGCTGAAATCGTTGCATGCTGTTCATTTCCCAGGGGAACTCAACCGTGCAGCCGACCAGCTCTCACGGCAGACAACTCACCCTGGAGAATGGCGACTCCACCCCCAGGTAGTCCAGTCGATTTTGAGCCACTTCGGCGAGGCCAAGATAAACCTCTTTGCCTCCCCCGAGTCCTCCCACAGCCAGCTGTATTACTTCTTTCGACAAGGTGACCCTCGGCAGGCATGCACTGGCACACAGCTGTGTGTAAGTACGCCTTTTTCCCCAGTAAGCCTCCTTGCACAGACCCTGTGCAAGATGCAGGAAGGACGAGGAGCAGGTTCTGCTGGTGGACCTGGTTCGCATGCTCCTCACAGCAGCCCCTCCCTGGAAAATCCCTGTGATGAAGGGCCTCCTTCTCAGGGGATGGGCAAGATCTGGCACCTGCACCCCGATCTTTGGAAACTGCACGTCTAGTTTGGAACATCAAAACTTCAAGCTGCTCTAAAATAAAAAAAAATTATAAAGTGCTAAAGAGATAAATGTGCCATTTTAGTTTTAATTTTCTATTTTCATTATTTATTTTTCCACTAAGAATGAAAACAAGGAATGAAAAAGTGTATGTAGCCATGTAGTTTAATCTCTTTCTGTATTCCAGTCTCTCCTCCTGTGCTGTGGAGGTTTTATATATTCATTAGTCTTCATTAGGCTAAAACACAAAGAGCACAAAGAATTAACGAATCCCTTCCAATGCACCGCTGTAGCAGTCGCCTGCTGTTTTATTTGGAGAAGGAAGGGATAAAGTGAGAGAAAGACAGAGAGTGTGAGGGATTGAGTACAGGGGAGTATGAATGTGCTGACAGCACACGTGACAAGACTGTAATATTTCTTCATTCACTGACAGATATGAGACACTTACATTTACACTTCACCTGAGACTCACTCTCAAAAACATCACCCTTTAATGCTGAAGTGTGTCATTTCTGTGCCAGTGTAGGTCTATAGTGACCAAACACTTTGTGTTCATAATGCATTTGCAATAGAAAACATGGAATTTAATAACACAGTTTTAAATATTTTGTTTTTTAAAGACTCTTTTGCTCATTCACATTCAATTGGTCAATGATGCAACAAAAACTGGAATACTGTGAAATATTATTACAATTTAAAAGAATATTTGAATATATTTTAAAATGTAATTTATTTCTTTGATCAAAGCTTTATTTTTAGCAGTCTTCAGTGTCACATGATACTTATATACTTATATACATATACTGATTTGCCGATTTAAGCGTATTTTAAATGTATATAAATGACTGATATATTCTTTTTTAATAAGTAGCATTTTGTACAATAAAACTTCAAAGCTGATTTACAGCAAATTAAGAGAAGAAAATTTAATGAATTAAACTATTGTCTGTGATAATTGATAATTTGAAGCCATGACTTCCATTAATGTCATGTATATCTTTCTGTAAACATTTCAATTAAATTTCATCTTAACACAAACAGTTTAGATAAACATGTAATAATAACCATTAACTATAACATATATACAATATTGTAAAATGACTAGTTTAAACATGCAACCACTTTTCTACATCACAGAGTTTATTTTCAAACATTGACCAGATATTTACGCAAAGAAAGAAGGTGGAGCTATTATTCTCGCTGCGGATACCATGTTCCAGGGTCGCTGTGTTTTATTCGAAAGTGAAACTACTTTGTTTGTGCTTCCAAAAGAGGACATAACTAGAAATCTGTGGTTAAGTTGTATTTACAACACTATTCAACACAAATATTAGAGTGTGTTCAGCACATTTACGGAGGTCAGGCTTCTAAAATCTGGAGAGCAGTTTATGCTGGCTGTGCACAGAGACTATAAAGTGGAGCAATTTTACCTCTGCAAGAACAGTCTGGAGCTTCTGACTCACAATCTTAGTAAGTTACATTTTCTTATTAAAAGAACCTGCTACTTACTATTCAAATGTGAGTTTTGAGCAGTGAAGGATAGTGCTTGTTGTTTTTTGTTTCTCTGATCACAAATGTAGACATGGTGTTATGTTTACGAGGTGTGAAGCAACGCAATGCGTGAAAAGACAGAACTAAGTCATGATAATCAGAAATTATGTCTTTAATGGATGCAATAAATTACTCGTTTGCAATGTGTTTTATTGTTTTGGTGTCATAGTGCCGGTACGCACCATCACGTTACGATAAGGGGCATAACATAGCTGGCACACATAGCTTTTTAACATTATATGACGCCTTTAATAGTAACATCATAAATGCAACATAAACCAACAATTTAACTATACTGAAGATCTTCAAAGCCTAAAAGAAAATCCCATGTCTTTGAAAGATAATTTGGGTTCATTCAGTAATACTCTGAATCTGAAGCACTAATTACAAAAACATATGTTCAAACCCATTCATCACTCATTCTGCATCAGCGGTCCTGTCCAAAGTTAGAAGAAGTTCACAGAGTGAGAAAGTTACTGTACAGAAACTTCTTTGCATGTAAACAGATCCGACAGAAGTTCCCGTCATGCATCTCTCCCTTAATGAGGACAAGCAGAAGGTGTAGAATATCGACACGGAGATCTGGCATCTGTAGAAATTCATCTGTAATAACACACATCTGTCAACATGCAGAACATTTGTAAAGCATAGCTGGAATATAGTTGGTATGTTTGTCAGCCGTACACCAACTACTGAGGTAGAACTCCAGTCTACTGTGTTCTGCCGAGTTTGTTTGCATTGCATTTGGAAAACATGGCAATGTTTCTATTTTCATAACAGCACCAACATTATGCAGTAAAGCCTCAGTGACACTGACATTGACTTTGAGAGCCAAGCAACCACAGTCATTCATTTCAATGACAGCAGGTGATTTGAGCTTTGGGAATCTTGTTTGTCATGCGATGCATTAAAAATTATGTTTTTGCACGCAGAAAAAGGATAAATGATTACTTTAATGAAATATGTTTTGTTGCTTGTGTTTGTTTTTGCATGCATGTAATTAATTTGCATTTATTTAACTATAAACCTTGCATTTTGTTTTATATAAATCTAGTATAATTTTCATTAATTCATTTTAAATAGTCATTTTAAATAAGTATTTATGGAAAAAGGGGAAAGGACTTGACATGTGGCCAGTTATGGTTTCCCATACTAGGAATTTGTGCTCTGCATTTTAATCCACACAAACACAAATTAGTGCACACAAACAGCTGTGAGAAGTAACAACCACAGACACACACACACACCGTGAACACACACCCGAAGCAGTGGGCAGCCAATGCTGCAGCTCCTGGGGAGCAGTCGGGGGAACGGTGCCTTGCTGAAGGGTCTCACCTCAGACGTGGTATCGAGGGTGGAGAGAGCTCTGGTTATTCACTCCCCCCACTTACAATCCCTGCCGGACCTGGGACATTAACTAACATAAACAAGCAGTGATCAATGCATTTGGGGGAAGGGGAGTCTGGCTGCACCGGGCAGCGCTTACCTGCTCCCTGGTTCCTGCGCTGGCGATATAGGGCTTTGGGTCCAAATCCATAGAGGCAAGGCACCGCTCAGGAAGAGACCATGGGGCACTGGGCCTAGAGGTGAGGTGGGGGGGGCGCCCTCGGCAACGAGCAGGCAGAGGCTGAGCACAGCATAGCGTGCAGGGCGGTGGCAGCCTGGCCCGCAGTGACAAGCTCGGCCTGCGAACGAGAGCTCACACACTTTGGAAAGGCACCAGGGGAAACGCGGGAGTGCAATTATCCAATCATCCAGCCTTCGAAGGATCAGGCGGGGGCACCATGGACACCTCCAATCTGACCCCCTGGCGTCCGGCTCGGACAGGGCAGGGCGCGCGGAGGGGCATTGTCCTGGCGAGTCGTCCACCTTACCAGCCGACTCTGCCTTTGATGCTGCAATAGACATCTCATCCTTCTGGGGTGCCATGGAGGAGGTGCTCGCCTGCTGTGCCCGCTGACAACACTACGGAACTGTGGGACAGGGCAGAAGTACGCTGAGTTTTTATGCCCGGCAGAACATACTGCATGGTCAACGTGAGGTTCCCCAAGCGCCTCCCTGCGGCAGCCGGAAAACTATTACGGCTTAATGATCTAGCGGGAGAAGACGGCGCATGTCCGAACTCAGGAACTCTACCCCAGCTTGATCTCACCCAGACATGTGAGGCAGTGTTCGTGTCCATCCAGAAAGGAGAGAAACTACCACACCAGAAAGCAAACAACCGGAAAGACATACAGAAAGAATGTCTTCTGACAGCCGTGAGAAATTGCTCTTTTTCGATCCCGGTTTGCCCAGGTAAAACCTTGCGGCACAACTGTGCACTCAGTGGCAGTCTTTGCTCACTAGTTGCAGAGGCTGAGCTGTTTTTAGATAAACAGCCAGCCCGCCGGATCTGCAGAAAGCTGGAATCTTCCCTGTCGCCGTAAGTAGAGAGCATGAACTTCACAGGAACTCTTTTGTTTTGTTTGTCTCTTCAGGACTCGAAGGTGAGGCTCCGAAGCGAAAGTCTGAATATGCGCCCGATCAGCTGCTCAATTATACAGTACTCATGCTGTGAGCAGCTGCAGCTGGATGCAATCAGCGCATGGCAATTTTCATTGTCCTTTTTAATAAGGCTCAGAGGTATTTGGTCTCTCATGCGAGTTCCCATATGTAACGTCGGAGTGACTCGACTGAAGGGGAACTGTATTCACCTGTAAAACAATCTTTCTTTTTCTTTTTTTCTTTTTTTACACAACTTTGAAAACTTGTTCTTATACACAGTGAGAACTGTTTTTTCTTTGTTTTGTAGTTTTAATTACACAACTGTGTTTTTCATGCCTCTATTTCTGAAGGTAAATGAGCAGCTTTGTGCATCAGCTGACAGGTTGCTAAAGGCACCGTTTAAGTTTAACGAGAGCCGGTTAATTAGACCAACGCCACAGACCAATGAAAGGCCAGGAGGTTGATTATAAAGTGATTATCCTTGAAACATAAAGAAAAATCCTGTGTTTCTGTCTCTCACCTGTCTGAAGAAAAGCACACATTCGCTGCACGTTGCTAGCCTGGAGAAAAACAAATGAATCTCTGCTGTGACCTTTATACCAGCTCAGAGATAAAAGAGCCTCGTCTGCCCTGATTGAAAATTAGTGGAGCTCCAAAATGCTCTTTATGTTAAACTTGGGTGTACTGGCAGTTAAGAATAAAAGTGAATCTGTTTCTTAATTTATGTCAATTTGGCTGTCCTCCAGTCTCAACAGATGATTGCATTTGTCCGGCCCGATTGATGACAATTACAAGCTGCCTGTTTTGGGATGAGTGTTGTAAATGATCGTCTGGCCTCTAAAAGGTTTATAGCAGCTAAAGTGTGTGTCCACAACATCGTCCAGACGCTCGGCTAGTGCCAAAAGGTCACAGGACGTCGAGATCACTGGATGTGGAGCATCTTCTCAATTAAAGTGGGATGTGACAGTAATTACAGCGCTGATAGTCCTCCATCATCCAGGCCTGGAGCTCACGTCTGAAACACACAGAGATGGGTTTTCATCTGCACTCCTGACTAGAAGGAGCTTTCTGAAGGGCCAAGAGTAGTTCTGTCATCATTTACTCACATCATGTTGTCAATGTCAATGGGATCATTATTGTTAAAAAAACATTACAAATATTTTTGTTACTTGAAATAAAATTAACTTTAACTAAAATATTAAAAAATTGTGTAGAAACAGTTATAGAAGCGTATGTGTGTGTGTGTATATAACTTTTACTATTATTTTACAGTGATAGCAACATCATGCCCCTATTATCAGTTATGAAAGGAGTCCCCAACAACAGGTTGGCAAGTATGCAAGGTTGCAAAAAAAAGCAGCACCTAGTGGCAAAGAATGAATTTGCATTTTCATTCAGACCAAAAAGTGGCCGGCAATATGTTAATGTTTCATCATAAAATGTCTTGGGATTCATAAAAAAAATTACAAATTTTAACGATTCTGTTATGTTGTCTGTCCTTGTTTCCCTTTTGTAGTGTTATGTGGATTTTTATTATTATGATGTGTCTCCCTCTGTTTCCATGACCACTCTGTTGTGTCTTCACCCAGCCTGTTAGTTTTCTTGGTGATTGATCAGCTCCGCCACCTCGTTTGTTCCTTTGTCTCGGCTTTAAAAGTGTTCATGTTTGTAAGTCAAATCGCTGAATATTGAGTGTGTTCCTCGTACTAAGCATTTTTTTCCTTGTGTTAATTGTCTGCCTGATCTTTAGTGTACTAAAATCTGCCTTGCCTTGGAATATTGTTTTGGTCCCTGATCGACCGAAAACACATAACAGTGTGTGTGTGTATGTGTGTGAGAGAGCGTGCGGGACGGCTCTGCTGAGGGGTTCAGCTGCTAACGTGATTTTGCCAAGTGCAAGATATCCCTGGGTTAACATCTTTGACAACATTGTGATTAACCAATCAGATTTGAAGAAACAGTTTACAGTTTCTGTAAAGTTTAGGCTTACAATCAGTGTTTAGTGCTTGTACATGAGTGTCAGTCATCTATCATTAAATATGATATTAGGCATTACTTGTGGGTAATGGTAGGTTTCGGTGTAGAGATATGGTCAAGACTATATTTTTGCCTATTATTTTGCCTATAATTTGACTATTATTTTTGTTCAGCACAGGGCTCTGTGGGGGAAGGCTATGTCCCAGAAATCTCTTTCCTCTCAGACTCATGCTGATTTCTGGGGGTTGCTGCTATGTGTGAGCTCTTTAGCAGTTATTTCTCTTGCTGAGGACAAACTCTACAAGCAGTGATGGAGAAGCAGAGACATCAGCCTGTGCCCTTCCACACGAAGCTGCTTACAACCTCTTTTAACTAGTTTTGTCCTTGCAGCATTCCTGAATTACTGTGTGTTTATTAGAGAATACCACTGGTAGGACACTTTTGAGTTTCTATTAAGCATAACAGCATACAGTGACCGTAAAATATGTATTAGGCATGGCTTTGATGCTGCTTTTTACTGGTCATAGGGCTAATTTTGTCACCTGGCACCCTGCTGTAGAGCTGATAGCATAAGTTTACAATTGTAGCGTGCATTTTCCAACTGAACTAAATGATTTTAAATTTAATTTATGCTCATTTGCAGAATCACATTACTCTGTGCTTCACGCATTATTATGTTTATAAAGATTAATGAAAGCAGTGTAGTAGTAGTTAGCTATCTCTGTGTGTTGTACGTGGCCACTTGTCAAGCACGAAAAACACATTTTATGTAAATTCTGAATATAGCCTATTATTGCACGGCCTCAGACTTAGGCCCTATACTGGCCCTGACCCAAGATGCTTAGGCCCTAGCCTGAGATCGTTCAGATTTGTGTGCAACAGCAAAATAATTACATTTCCTTTCTTTGTATCCTTTCCTTTCCTTTCTTTCTTTTCCTTTCTCATTCGTTTAGAACATTTTTTGTTTATTAAATATATGTTTTTGTGTTTTAAAGTAACGACGAAGCAGCCAGGCATACAAAAAAATAAGGGACGCATACTACAGCGGGGGCCACATCCCTTGGTGGCCAAGACCACAGTGCTCACAGGCCCAATGGCATGCCAGTGGTAGTAAATAGCACCTTAAAATATGTTTTCAGGAAAGTATGAACACGTGGACACTAAAATAAACTGTCTTTTATTGAAATGCAGTCAGTCTTTCTCTTTTACAACTCAACAGATGTCTCTAATGATAATCGTAGCTTAATAATTAACATTGGCCAACATAGGTCAAACAAAGTGTGACAGTAACCACAAAAACAGGCTTTAAATGACCTTGTGATATGTGAACCACATTTTAATAACTTATTAAATTTACAGATTCACAACTTATTAACTCTAAGTTAAATATTTTAGATTCAGAAATACAAGAGAGGTTGCAGGAAGAACAGCCAGTTGTCCACAGAAAAGTCAAACCATTTCTCAATGTATGAGATTGCTGTGTTGAAAAATGATGTAAAATCTGCCCTTGCCCTGTCTTCTTCATGTGGGAGAATATTTTGCAGCTTTACTTTTGTTAACTAGCTATAAAATTAGTCATCTCTTCTCTGTGTGAGTTTTTGTTTGACGGTAGACATAATGGAATATATCTCAACACAAGTGGTTGAATCACTTTCCAGCTTCTTGACCACTTCCTCAAATAGGGAGAGGATGTTATTGGAGAACAGGAGATAAACAGGCTGATGAAATAAGACCTGAGAGCAATCCAGGTTCGCAAAAGACTGGAGATTGGAGACTGGCTGGATTGAGAGACAAATTTATCAATTATGCTCCCTTTATTTGATGCATCTGTATGGAGAATGGAAGGGGTTTGTCTGACTTTAAGACGTCTACAACATCAGCCACTGCTTTTGGAGCAAGGACGTCTTTGGCCATTGCTTCAGCCTTTGTTCTCCCGACAGACATTTTCTTTACGACTTTGGAGTCATGCAGAATCTTTTGGTGTGTCCACAGTCAGCACTGATATAGCTGATGTTATGTTTAATAGTGTGGTACATCTGCATCAACTCTGCTGCTGTAACCTAGAGGAGAGGAGAAAATACTAATGAACCTAATTTTTAAGGGTGGTATTGATAACAGATTTTGACTAAAATATTTGTCATTATTTGCAGTAACACCTATTCAAACATGGAAACAGCACATACATAAACTAGCTACAAACATACAAACAAGTTTTTATATAGTCTATTTCTCCTTTTAAAATATGAAAAGTTGCAATTTACTAGTTTATTTTCCTTACATGGTCATTATGTTGTTTATTAATGTATTAAATGTAATGTTTCATGTAATAAATTAATGCTTGCTTATGTGTCTGACTTAACCTTAACAAACAAATCATAATATTACATTGGAATGTGATCCACTTACATTGTATTTACAGAATTTTTACAAATTACAATTTGTAACCCAGTGTGTGAAAACCAGACCAAATCAAATTATGAGATAAAGTTTGACTTTAGCCATTCATTTCACTGTGATTTCAGTTGTTGACATGGTTTTACTCAGTTAATATTAAATACGTATGTTTTTATTATTTTCACAGACTGTTTATTTCATGTAGAAAACAGTAAATTACAAAAAAAAAAGACTCCAGCTAGGTTTTCACAGACTGGGTCACATTTACTACACACATTTTTTATTAATTAATTAATTAATATTGTTGATATTAATTATACTGTCATTACCATGTCTGCTTCGGGAGAGACTTGGGGTACGAAGAACTGTCTGACTGTGCTTTGATTTTTTTGAGCTCTGTCATTGCGGGAATGCTGCTCTCCGGAGGCATGCTGTCACACGTCTGACAGACCACCATGAGCCACAGAGAACGCTCTCCGACAAATTGTGCAGTTGGCTTGATAACAATTTTCGCTAATACTCTGCAGCCAAGTATTTGTTTCCTCCCACTCTCTGTGGTATTTTTGCAGCCGCTTGCGTTTAAGCTCTGAAACTTTAAGGGTTACCTGGAAAAGTATCTGCCATTTTTTTTAATATTACTCTCTGCCAACACTTTGCAGACTCTACTCCTCACTGGACAGTTAAAAAGACCAATCAAATTCATTCAAAGACCATTCTTAAATACGGGACAATTCCATATTTTAAAGGATGGGTGGCAACCCTACCCACAAGTGAAAAACGAATTTAGAGTCTTTTATCTGTTTTCTACCCGTCAACCAAAAAAACGAAAATTGAGCTTAAATATAATTTTTTCTTTTTTGAACAATGAAAAAACAAAAAAACAACAGTTTTCTCATTTCAAATTGAAAAACAAATGATCACAACATACACGGACCTCCTGTCAAGCTATTATTTTTATATTTGATACTATGATATTTACCTTGTTACATTGATAAATATATTAAAAATATATTTAAAATGTTTTTATATTTTATTTATTATTATATTTATTTTAGTTGTTACCAACATATAAAGTAGTCAGTCTACTAAAGCTAATGTTTTGCCATGTCATTTAATGTATCACGATGAATATATTAATTGTACTATACTATTTTTGATAAACTATTTATTTGATTATTTTATTTAGCACAAAATTAAATTGAACCAAATGTAAAATCTTACATTTTCAGTTTAGACTATTGCATAACGTGGATGCTCTTCACGGGTACTAGTAAAAACACATAAAAACTGAAGTGGTTTACTGATTTCAGACAGAAATCCTCATGAGAGCAGAACATTTGCCATCGCCGCCAGCAGACAAGATCTCGTTTCATGGCAGTGCTGCGTTGACAAGTAAATGTTTATGAATACACGGTTTTCCATGATAGATGGTTTCCTTCTGCGCTTTTTCATATGGTAGCATATCACCTGCATATAACTAAAGGGTTCATCAATGTTATGTAAACTGACAGAGATAGATGAACCCCTCACAACACTAACGGAGGTGCTTTGGCATAATCCATCAAAATTAAGTTTGCACTTCCCTTTTTAAATGGACCAAAGGGTGTCTTGTGTGTTCGGTCTGTTTTGTCACTTAATCTGGGGGACACTGAAGACTTCACAGCATACATTTAACAATTTACATGACAAAACCTGACCCATTTGCATTTTGCATCTAAACGCTTATAAAAACCATATCTTATTCCTTAAACGGTCTCTGTAAAATGCATTTGTCGAAATGAAGAGCTGCTGTCGCGCTCAAGGCATGGGAGCGAACAAGCAATGGCTCAAGGGAGAAGAGACTCAAATCTGCATTTCATTTCTGGACGACCTCCAAAACCCGAAGAGAAAGAGAAGAGCCAGATGAAGATGGGATTGTAACCGGCCTGAGGGACAGAGGAAACAACACTTTTATACTCGTTTTCTCCCCACTAAACCTGTGAGAAATGTTAGCAGTAAAATGACATTCAGTGTCATGTGAATCATCTTAATGATTTCATATGTTCTTGGGACTGCTGATTTGAACCTTATCCAGAGG
>JAUMHI010000046.1:1615728-1642586 GCA_032359435.1 Enteromius unitaeniatus
GTCATATGAGCTTTCTGAAATTGTAATATGCTGATTTGCTGCTCAAGAAACATTTATTATAATTAGCATGGGAAACAGTTTTGCTGCTTCATATTTCTGTAGAAATCATGATGCATGATGAATAGAAAGTGCAAACGAACAGCACATACTATAAATACAAATCTTTTGCAGCATATAACTGTCTTTACTGTAACATTTCCTAATTTGAATGCATCCTTGCTGAAAGTAATAATTAATACTGACCCCAAACTTTTGAATCCCCCTGGGGTTCAGCGGCTCTAGATAAATAAGTGCAAAAGATATTACAGATGTTACATGCTGTTATACCAGCCATTATTCTCTCCAGCATCGCTGCTTTCATTCACACGACCTGTTTATTAAATTGGAGATATTCTTCATATATATTATGGTGATCATTCTGGCTGGTGCGCTAACAGTGATACATGAACCGTACATGCTTTCTAAAAACGAATGGAGCCGTGGACATGTGCAACATTGTATTTACAAGGCGATTGGCAGGACTTCATATTTTTTCCATAAAGCCTGCTCTGGGCTGACTAATGCTCGTACGCAGACACAACACCAGCAAACGCTGACCTGAGGTGAGGATGCTCTTTTTCTGAAAATGAACTTTCCGGAGCAGGTGAGCTCTGTTGTCCATCAGAGAAGATGAAACGAAGCAGAAGAGATTGTTTTCAAACTTGATCTGACCATGTCTGTCTGCCGTCGTGGTGTAAACATAACAGGAGTGCTATTGATTTTTGCCAGCAGGAAATCACTTTGTTGAGGATGTGTGGTTTACAGAAACTATAACCCAACATGGGGTCTATCTCCGAGGAGGTTTGTGCTTCCGCATACAGAGATCACTCATTGGATCTTCGCATGCTTTAAAGTGGTCACATCATATATTTTTATTTGGCTTTATTTATTTATGTTTCCCCTTCAGGTCCACTTGGACTATTAGGCAAGGTTTATAACATCAAAACAGTCCAGAAACAGATCATTTCCTGACCCTAAGGGCTCATATCAAGGGGAATCATATTTTCCTCGCCCTCAAAGTGTTCCTGAGGGTATGAAATACTATAAAACATGTTGTAACTTCCTCAGAACCGTAACCTCAGTCCAGAATAATCATTTATTGAAGCTAACCTGCAAAAATGACTTGTTTCTGACATTGAATTCATAAATTTATGTTGATCCAAATTTGTATGCTGTTTTGTATTTTTTTTGTGGAATACAAAATAATCTATTTCATGATAAAAATATTGTTGCTATTTTAACTTTTAGTCCAAAATGTATATATTTTATATATATATAAAAAATAAAGTTGTCTAATACTCTTTTTTAAGTAAGACTTTTTTAACGTTTTGAAAGGTTTTATAATTATATTACAAATTATTAACATTTAAAATATCTTTTTCCATTTAAATATATGTTTTTATTATTTATTCTTGTGACGCAAAGTTGAATTTTTTCAGCATCATTACTCCAGTCTTCAGTGTCACACAATTATTTAGAAATCATTCTAATACACTGTTTTAATGCTCATGAAACATTTTTGATTATTATCAATATCTATATCATATAAAATTATTTGGTGAATATAGTTCAGAGGTTCAGAAGCCATTCAATAAAGCATCGACCTCATTTTAAAATGATCATTTACTAAGGAAAAATGGCAAAAATCGCTAGTTCATGCGAAACCCAAATTCAAGGATTCATGTCATTGGAAACCCATCTGCTGTTATTTTTTAGCAGAACTCAAAATAAGATGCATCTTCATGCAGCAGTTTTCTGCACTCCCAACATCTGTCAAGCTGCAAAAAAGACAAAGAAGCAGCAAAAAACAATCTGGGATCTTATTGCATGGTGGTTACATCAGGTATAAAAATCTTAACATTTCTAGATGTTCACCTCAGTGTTAACATACCATCGTTCTTCATGCGGCGGTTCTGTCACTTCAGGGCAAAAACTTCCTTCCAGGTGACGGCTCAACTCTTTCTTTTCTCGGCTAAAGTCACCTTTCCTGTCGCGGCAGCACCGAGTCATCCACTAACACGCTGCCAGGTATTAAGCAGTTTTAATCTCTCTTAATCTCCTTCGCGTTCGGACCAGCCCTTCAACTTCCAAGAGTTTAAACTTCCATGATTTCTGATTTGCATTTCATTCTGAATGTTCGCCATGGTCATAAAAATGCTCACCTTTTTCACTGAAGGAATAGTTCACACAAAATGGTCAGTTTGCTGAAAATGTCCTCACCCTAAGGCCATCAAAGATGTATATGAGTTTGTTTCTTCATGGGAATGAACTTGGAGAAATGTGGCATTGCATCACTTGTTCAAATGCACTGCAGTGAATGGGTACCGTCAGATTGAGAATTCAAACAGCTGATAAAAACATCACAGCAATCCACATCCCTCCAGTCCATCAGTTAATGTGAAGTGCAAAGCTGTGCATTTCTAAATAATCATAAAATTTTATTTTAAACCTTCACCTTAAATAATTTCAGAATCCATAACAATGCTTCCTCCAGTGAAAGGGTGCACCTTTTCTTGCTCCTGTTATTATTTCACATCAAAATCCACACACATATTTCCTTCCTGGGCGTTTACCTTTGCATTATTCTTTTTTGATTCAGACTATATGACTTTTTTGATTTTTATTTGTTTTTATCAGATGTTTGAACTTTCATACTGACGGCACCCATTCACTGCAGAGTCTCTATTGATGTAACGCTACATTTCCATGACGTACTGGGTGACCTGAAGGTGAGTACACATAATTTTTTTGGTTTCACTTTATCTTGATGGTCCCTTTAACACATCCTGTTGACCATAAGTAACACTGCACCTACATATTTACTAACTCTGTTAGTAGACTGGTAGGGTAAGGGTTAGAATAAGTTGACATGTATTTGCAAAGTTACTTATAGTCAGTAAGTAGGGAGACTGTCTAGGAAGTCGACACGCTAATGAGTTAGCAGAAATTAATCAGACATTGTACTAATATTCTAATAAAAGTTTGTTGACTTGTAGGTGCAAAGCTACTTTACTGTCAACAGGCTGTTCAAAAGCGACCCTTAAAAATAAAGTGTTACCAATTTTTTAAAGATGAACTACTACATTAGGACAAGGAGGATGCTGTAAAGAGATTCATCGCCACACTGCGTTGACCTCAGGACACTTTTGACTGGTTTGTCAGTGCTTGAATTCACATCTGTTTGGCACATGAATAAAATACAGCACTCACAAATATATCCTTCAATTACAGCCCACTCTCTTGTCGACCTCAGTCGCTTCATGTGCTTTCGTCAATCGGATCGCTGTCTAATTGGAATTGCACACTGCTATCCGATCAGTAAAAACACATGAAGTGGAAATACGTGGAAGTGTTAAAACATGATAAAAAAAATGAAATGATATCTGGGAAATGTTGCTAGGAAACTAGGGATGTTGCTGTATATTAAAGCTCTGGATGGTGTTTCTCCTTATAAACCTCATTTTAAGGTCACAACCTTTGACTTTTGCTTTCACTGTTTATTCTGTGATTATTTTCTAAGAATGAAATGCGAGAAAATATAGCCCAAGTTAAAGCATAATAGAACATCAAGTATTCTTATTAAAATAAAGTATGTTTATTGTTTTAATAAAGGTGGCTTACATGCACAGTGAATGTAGAATTCTTAATGTGTGTTGAATTGTGCAAACATGTTCACTTTATTATTTGGAATTAATTAAATTAGAAGAGTTTGAAGAAGACTGGGAGCTCTGAGGCGAGATGATTAAAATGACATTGTGCCTGATTCATAATACTTGGCCCGTTCTGAATAGTAATTTGCGATATTTGAGATATGCGATATGTTTACTAGACATATTGTTACTCCAAAAAAAAAAAAAGAAAGAAAGAAAACCTTTATTTGAAGTTGGTGGATCAGTGCAAATCACAATAACTGACATATATATACCAGTTAATTCATCACATCAGAATAGAATGCTTAATAAAAAAAATTAAGATTTAAGATTAAATATGTTGCCTAATACTCTGATAATGTGATGATCAGATGGATGTGCCAGCAAGACTTTGGATGGCACTCCAGCTCTCCATTAACTGTGTGTATGTTTACTTCTGTTTTCATTCATGGACTCTCAGCAATGAACTCATGTCTCCACCCACTCGTTGGTTTTCCTGGTGTTTGATTGTTTGCTCCACCCCTTGACCTACTTTCATCTGTATAAACCCTGCTGTGTTTGCATGTTTGTACGGTTCGTTGTTGATGTCACTATTCATTCGTGTTCTTTGTGTTTCGTTATTCTGTCGGTTGGATTATTTGTGTATTATATTTGCCTGGACCTGGACTTCCCCTCTGCTTTTCCCCAAGGACTCTGTTAAACGGTATTTTGGACCTCTTGCTGTGTTTTCGACTCTGCCACTGCTTTGCCTACATTATTGTATCTGCCGGTGAACGATCGCTCTCATTTTGACTCTGAGCCTTTAATAAATCAGTATTTTGCATTTGAACTTGCACGCCTTGCGTACTCTCTATTATAACAGATAAGATGAAATACTTATTTGACACAGTGATTCCCAAATAAATTGTTAAAAAAATCATACAATGGGATTTCCGGATTTTTCTTTTTAGATTCTGTCTGCTGAAAATTGCAGACCCCTCCATGATTTCTAAGTAAAAGAACTTGCAAAATCACAGGGTGATCAAATACTTATTAACTTCACTGTATATGTATATATTTTCAGAGGCCCCCCAACAAGTGTCCTTTGTCTGACACTCATTTCAGGTCTTGAAGTCTCTACTAATGAGCTGATGAGCTGAATCAGTGGTATACTGTATATCAAAGTACTGTAATCAACTTCTTGTTAAGGGCAACACGATAAAAAAAAAAAAAAAAAAAATGAAAATAAGATGTTAAGAAAATGTAGGTTAAATGTACACGGTTCAGTGATTATCTGGGATGATCAGTGTAATGAAGGCTTAAGGCTGCCAGCTGGTGTTTCTTAATCAGTGATCTGATTAAACGCTGTTTTTTCCTGCTTGTATATAATCATATAGTTACTTTAAAATCAAACAATCTTCAAGCCAGAGTCGACCTGCCAGATTATGACATCCGTGACATCATTCAATGGAAAGACATGTCTCTTTTTGTGTAGCTTCAGCCATCTTCACTTCTGAACTCCTGAAGTGTTTAATATTCTGGAGTCAAAGACAGAGAGATGAAAAGTTAAACAACACTCAACCAAACATCCACGCTGAGTTTAAAAGTGTTTGGTTTGATCAATGATTGCTGGCCTGTCTGATGGTCTGCAGTCATAAGTCATATTTGCAGAAGATCAACTATTTTCTTTTCATTTGGTGAGAGGAAGAGGGAACGAAAGGGTCTCAGTCTTTCACCATGTCAATATTTCACGAGTAAACAGTGACAAACAAGAAGTGACTTCCATTCAGAGCTTGGCCACCTCCCCAGAAAACATTGCTTCTTTAGGAATGCTGAATCAACCTTTTCACAGCTTCCTTATTTTCCTCCGGTGACACAGCATCAATGGAAACTGTGTGATTAAATACTTTCTTGCTTTATTTCTTTCTTTCATTGATCAGTTGGAGGCCTTCAGGAAACCTGTTTGTAAGCAGAAATGATGCACTTTTTTAAAATAATACATTTGATTAATTAATTAATTAATCACATTTTTCTCCCATTTCTCATTACCTTAAGACAATTTAAAAAAAAAAGAATATTTCATTTAGAATATGTCTGATTTTTGTAGACTATTGTATTTCATTCAGGGCTGGGATTGAGAAGGAATGTGTTCAGCAGGTTACACAGACACACACTATACATGAAAAAAAAATATGCACATGCCTACAGCATTTTATAAATAAATTCTTATTTTATGTATAATACACAGACACACACACACACACACACACACACACACACACATTGCTAATTGTTTACATACACTGTAAAGAAAAATATGTAAAATGTATGGTAAACATGGTGTGGTTGCTGGAATGTGAAGTTAAATTTACAGTTAAATACCGTAATACCATAACCTAACCTAAACCCAAAAGACTCAACTGCAGTTGGATTAATTTAAACATGGTTTGAAAATAGTTAATAGTGGTCGAAAATGTTCCATGCTCCGGTTGCTAATGCAAAATACAAAAAACGTTTTCCATTTTTCCTTTTTATGTCCAGTTGAACTGTAACCTGGACAATGAGTTTCAGTCAGATCCGCCCCCACAGTCCAAGAAACATTCCTTTTTAACGACTGCCCACGAGACTAGAATAACCGGCCGTATAACTCATTCATAGAGTACCCATTAATCAGCTCATTTGTTTGGTTTGCCGTGGCCTTGATATTTCAAGCTTCCCTGAGTCTGTCGCTGGACGGTAATTAGGGTAAATGAAATCAAGAGAGCCATGGAAATACTTCATGCCAACCTAATCGAGCAAACAAATAGACTTCTAAATCTAGACACACTAACTACTGAGAGCCCTCACAAAGAGCAGGCTGTGCTGTGCAGAGCGTCCCCTCCTGTGCTGAGATTTATGCATGCTGCTCACAGGTCACATCTGAATACTGTCTGGAGAGAGGAAGGTGGCTTTGGCACATAAGAGACCTTTGAAGCTTTTGATGGCCAAAAAGTCATTTTCATAGTTGTTAGAGCCGGCCAATGAGCTCCAATAACTATATACATTAGACGCTTGGTCAGCGGAATAGAGAAGAGCTCCGGCACGGCAGAAAAAAGCCTTAGTCCACGGATATGCGCATATGTATAATTTCCCCAGCTGCATTATCTCCGGAAAAGCATGTGGAGCCAATGCATATCACACAATTCTGGGGAATGAGCAATTTGCAAATATATCTGCTTCCATTCTGCTCTGACACTCCATGAATAAGACTGTTTTAAGCCGAACTAATGAGTCATTCCACTCGTATCCGGATATAGCGCTTAAATGGCACGCCATATTCCACGGGAAAAGTATTCACACCGTTCCATATGCATTCAAAGATGACTATTGGTTTGAATCTACACATATGAACAGCCCAAAGGAGAAAAATATCACAAATGAGATCTCAAAGACATTCCTATTTACACAAATCGGATTAAATCAACAGCAAAATTAGACTTTCAGGAGCTTCTGTGATGAGGTTTAGAAGAGATCTCAATATGAATCAGAGCTGCTAGCCACATTATTATTATTATTTTGTCTATTTTGGTCTCCAAGCTCATTTTTGTAGAAATGTTGACACTTGCATGCCACACATTTCCTGAGCCATAAACGAGCAGCATCTGAGCAATCAAATCAAACCTCTGATTTACATTTAATTTTATTATTAATTATTAGTATAAGAAAAAATAGATAAATAAACACTATATAGTCCATAGTAAAAAATGTAGTGGTCAACAGTTAAAGTGAATTAAAAAAGTTATCCTAATACAAGAACGCATTTTGGTTTTAGAATTTAGTACAACTTTATTTGTTTAAAGTTTATTTGTTCTTTATTAGTTGTTATAAAAGTTTTTGATCCACTTCAAATGTTGACTACTGTATCTTACATTACATATTAAAATTAACACATTTTAGTATGTAGGGGGAAAAAAACTAATAGTATTAGCATAAATTAACCATGTTTATATTTCTATAAATTGAATATGATTAATAATTAGGTTTAAATAGAATTAGTAAATAAATAGAATCATCATCATCATAGTATAGTAATAAATAGTATATCAACAATAAAATAAATCAATCAATCACATCTAAAATAATTTTTTCTTAACATAATATATTTGTGTTTAATATTTATATTTATTATGTATATATACTGTAAACACAAACATATAAATATATATATATATATATATATATATATACGTATATTTCATCAAAATATGCTTAAATATTAAATATATTTATATATAAAATCAAATATAATAAAATAAATATATAAATGCAGTATAAATATGTATATTATGCACAGAAGGGTAAAACTAGTCTCGTTTGATTTTCTGTAAAAGCGAGAAACAAGAAGTGTATATAATCCGCTACCTTTACACACATATATTGTATATTTATTCAGTTTTTAAAAACATTTTTTTCCTACAGACTATATGCAATTTATTTATCTTATTTATCTATATACTAAAGTATACTGTCTATCTATCTATCTATCTATCTATCTATCTGTTTACAAGCCGCGCCTCTGTTGCTCTCTCCGGAACTCAGCAGTGGAAACCATCGCCCGAATAATAACGTTCCTAGCCGGATTCTTATTACCCACGTACCTTGGCTGATTCTGGTCCAAGGTGTTTTACATTATTCGCTCTATATAAACGCTTAATTTTTTGTTAGATCGTCGCAAAGTCTTGTTTGCCCCGGTGTCAATTCTGAACGTTTATTCCTGTGTGATTCTCTGGTGTACTTTGGATTGTTCATTGTTCTATTGATTCTCGCTGCCTGCCCTGAAATGTTTTGCCTGTTTACCGACCTCGTTTCCTGTGTGCCTCTGATATTGTTGTTTACCGTGTACCTGTCTTTGCCTGCCTGACTATTCTATTAAAATGCTGCGAATTGATCCAAACATCTCCAGTGATCTGTCACACTATCTGTCTGTCTGTTTATGGATAGATAGATAGATTGATAGTATGGCTGGGCGATTTGACCTAAAATCAAAATCTCGATTAATTGAACATTTTAACTCGATTACGATTATTTAATTATTTTTTTTGCCCTCATAGTTCTCTGACAAATCTTGTACAGTAAATATGCTCACATATTACAAGGTGAGAGATTTTTGAACGAAGAGTGCATTACTTGATTTTAAAATAATTGAAGGAAACACACATTATCACTACTATCTATGATTATTTATTAAACAAATGTTTTGATAATAACATAGTTTCGAGTGGATCGCTGGACGAATTGCCCACAGCTGTTAGCAATTAGCCAATCAATTCCCTTGTTGCAGTCACCCAATCAAATCCTTTCCAAGCACTATAAACTCACAGCTCCCCATTCATCTTCATTTCGCTTTTGCAAACCCTCCTCCTCCCCTACTGCCTCCCTTCAAACACTACTTCCACTCCAGGGGGCAGCCGGATTTCGAGCCAGACGCAGAGCCCTTACCCTCGCTAGGGTTCCAATCGCTAGGGTTCGAGCCCGCCGTTCTCCCGGCCCCCTCCCTGGACAGCACGTCTAACCCACTTATCAAATTTATATGAGGAAGCGTGAACACTTGAAACAACAATGCTAAACAACTAAAATTAAAGCACACATTGGCTAAAACTAACAGTCACTTTGTTCTTATAAAAAAGTACAAATAAATAACAAAATAAATAATTTTCAATGTTTTTCTTATAAAAAGTAGAAAATAAGCAGTATCGCTTCTAAATAAAAAAAACTCTGGCAAATCTTTTAAATAATATTTTAAACAGTGCATTTCTTGCATCCTCTGTAAACAAATATTTTAATGTGCAATGCATCAATGAAAACAACAGATTGTTGTAATGAATATAGAACTCTCCTAAACACGGTTGCATGAGGTGTTCTTGATCTTGTCATGTCACTATATGAACATGAATTTACTCAAAGTTCTAAAGAAACACGAGCATGCTAACCTTTTCAATTTATGTCTTGTACATGTCTGGCAGCGCAGGAAAAATGTGATCGTGACGGCCCAGATTATCTTCTGTCGAGAGTTTTAACGAGGTGTTTAAACCCGCTTTGCGGGTTGATGCAAGTAAACTTAACATTTTCAAGCGTCCAACTACGCGTGAATAGCATGATTTATTTGCGCAAGTCACATCTGGTGTTAACGTAGGGTAGTAACAGGGCTGGTCAATTGACACGCGGTATTGTTTTTAAAGGGAAAGTAATCGAAATAATCGACCTGGAAAAATTTGATCGATTATAAATTCTGAATGTCAATTTCGATTACTTTTCAATTAACTGCCCAGCTCTAATAGATAGATGGTATAATGTAATATATAGTCTAAGATAAATAAATTGCATATAGTCTACAGTAAAAACAAAAACGGAATAAATACAATACATGTGTGTAAAAGTAGCTGATTATGAGCTCCTCACTTCTTGCTTCCCGCTTTTACAGAAAATCAAACAAGAAACTAGTTTTACCCTTCTGGGTCCACTTAAATGCAGAAAACCCCTTTTGTTAGCAATCTATTAAGTATGTTGTGCCAGCATTAGTTCCAAGAGCACAGGAATATTCATGAAACCAAAATCTGGTGTTCTGGCACTGCAGGAAACAACCCAGAGGTTTCATTTGTATTACAAATTAATTCTACATTCAAAGAAACATAATTTGCTGTTAATTTTTTTTTTTCTCAGTAACAAGTGGTTTAATATCATTTGTGCATTTTGTTGCAATTCAATCCAATGAGTGAAATATGCACAAGCGCCCTGTAGATAATGTTATTTAAGCTATATTTTATTAAATGTCGGATTATTTCACAATGAAACCTCATTCTTGAATGCTTCTCAGAGACGCCATCTAGCAGCAGTGAATCGCGTCTCGAGTGATTATCAGATGAGTGAAGCGTGTCTTTGAGCCTGTGTGTGTCCCGACGCCCGCTTTGCTGATTTCTCTTTGCCCATTACAAGAGCCCTTCCTGATTCTAATTGTGACGCTGTCGTATTTGTTAGCATGGCAAACCTGATAAGGGCCAAGGGTAAATAAATGAAAAAGAAGTGACAACAGCAATCTATCTGGCCTTTCTCCTTCAGCATTCATTGGGCGATAACTCTTCCCGCTCTGTGCGTATTTCCTCGCCTGTCTTCAGCTGCAGTGAGCTGGAAACACAAGGTGCCAGAGCCCTTGATAAGCAAAACGCCACAAACGTGAGCCGGCTGATCAGCAGGAAAACATCAACACTGTACCTGCACCTGATGGGCTGCTGCGGGGCACCTGAGGGCCTGGTGAGGAGCTGCAGGGGCCCTCGGGTGCTGTGACAGGTGGCTCTCGCTCCTTTCCTGTCTCGAGGCGTTAGCTTCATTTCTAAAGGAGAGCTTGAAAGTGACACAAATTTCAGATCATCAATGTACAAAACAATGCATTGGCATGAAGCTTTAATGAACTTCACATACACAATGCAGATAAATTCAGCTGTAAATGAATTTGTTATTGAATAAATATATTAAATTATATTATTCCATGCCATGGAATAAACAATTAGGAAGGCTAATTGTGACTTTTTAGTCTTTTTACTTTTATTCTGAGTGTATATCTTACAATCAGAATTCTCAGAAATGCAATAAACATCTTTCTCACAATTCTGAAATAACAACTTTTTATCTTACAAATCTTTAGTGAAAATGAAGATTTTTATTTAAAAAATAATAAATAAATGTGTGTTTATTTATTATGTATATATTTAAACACACATATGGCATATATTTTTTAGGTATTTACATGTAAATACATTTACATATTTATTTTCTTATATTTGATATTATATATATAGATAACATATTTTTTATTAAATATGTACTTGCATGTGTTTGTATTTATATATACATAATAAATACACACATATATATATATATTAGTGGTGGGCCGTTATCAGTTTTATCGGTTATATCGGTTATCCCGTTATTGCGCGGTAAAAAAAATATCGCTGTTAATCTATTCACAAGGTTGGGAGCTGGGTCTATACTACACAAGCTATGATGACTTTCACCTTGATATTTTAGCGTGGATGTATACCTAGCCGAATTGCACTGTAGCCCTATTAAACCATGTTATTGTGTGGTTACTTTAGTTCAACTATTATGTTTTTTATTTGTAGTAAACACGTTAAATTTTGATAATTAAAACATGTAACTGAGTGCAGAATTTAACATGAGTAATCTTACCTAACACTGAAATTAGAATAGTCAGTCTTAATAGTTTATGTGAGTTGGCTCTTTATTTCTATTTATTTATTTCTTTTATATATCAAAATATATTAAACGTGCGTGTGGTAAGAGCATCTACGGCATATTGCGTTGGCTAAAACACACAAGGAAACGCGTTGTGAAAAAGAATATCACAGGCATTGCATTCGGACTCTAGAATTATCACAGAGGTTGTGAGAGAAAAACACACACATGGCAGATTCGGATAGGATTAAAATCAAGTACGTCTGTGAAAAAAACATTCTCTAACGACACCCTGTAAAACTAGTTCCGTCCGGGCTTTACTTTTAGTCATTATTTGGGTAGCACACATATCCTGAAGGCCTTTGGCAGAATGCAAATGACCATTTTAATCTAGATTAATATAGATTAATTTCAAAATTAATCTAGATTAAAAAAATTAATCTATGCCCACAGTATGTATATCTATACACACACTGTATATAGTTAATTGCCCAAGGTAACATTTCTCATTTTCATTTATACATTACCTCAGAATTCAGACTAAAATTATACAACAAATTCAAAAAAATTATGAAAAATCAATATTTTTATTACTTAAGCTAAAATGAATGTTTACTTAAATTGACATAAACCTAAACAATTGTTAAAAAAAAAAAAAAAAAAATAGAGTAATAATTGAAAATACTATGCAGACAATACAAATGTAATTAAAATAAAAACAGAAAATACAAAAACACATATTCAAAATTTGATTTAGAAAACCTACACTGTCAGAAAACAAAGTAAGATGCTGTCTCTGGGGCAGTACCCTAAAGCTAAAAGGTACATCTTTGAACTTTATTTATCCCTAAGTGGTCTATATTAATACCTTAAAAGTATTAGTAATATACATTATTAGGGTACCGTCCCAGTGACGGTTTTGTACCTTTTTTCCAGAGAGTGCATAATAGCATCTCAGTGATACTAAAATAACACAGCTAGGGAGATGTACACAGTTAATGATAAACATTCAGCTGTTCACAAATAAAATGCATCACAGTTCTCACATTACTGGAGAATAAAAGCCGTTCAGCAGATTTGTGCAGTGACAGGTGTGTAAATGATCCTCTCTGTGTTTAATCATACACGTGGGATTGTACCCATTCTGTTAGGAGAGATTTACGAGAAAACAGAAGCAGAGCTCAGAGCCGCAGTAAACAGAGAACACAACAGGAGCGAGTCTTACGACCCTGATCTCTGCTCAGACCCTGATCCCTGCAGGACCAGTCCCAGTCAGCAAACTTCTCTGAGCTGCTCGCCGCTGTAATATGCTTTAATAAGCCCACTGATGTTAGAAAATACAGGCGAACCTGTGTGTGTATTTTGTGATTAATAATAATAATAATAATTATTATTATTATAATTCATTCATTTAACTTAATGTTTTGTAGTCTTTAGAAATGTATTGTTACCATAACATTGTATGAACCAATTTTCATTTTATAGAAGAATATAGTAAAAATAGAATGTAAATAAATAATTAATACATAAATACAAATATTTATTGTCTTGTAGTTTGTGACGATAAAATAAAACATGCAAAAATGTGTAATTGTGCAATATTAAATGTTTATGGAAAATAGAAATACTTTGTATTGTAAATGTCCTTTTTGATGTCCTTTTGTATTGAATTTTTGTGCATATGTAACAATAATAATAATTACTAGTGCTGTTCTCACCATGATTAATCACATACAAAATGAAAGATTTTGTTTACAGGGGATCCCGAAGACTCAGAACACCTGCTGCATCATAACCTCAGCGGTTTCCCAGGGAGTTGGGAGTTTGGTTAATGGAATTATTCGGCGGGCTTTGGAAAATCTATCGGTTACAGTGAGAATGGTGGTGTAATTCTGAGAGGAGGGAAGGTCTGTGATAAAATTTATGGCTATATGCGAGCGTTGTGGTATCGGTAAAGTTTGGACTAACCCAGCAGGTCTCTAGTGAGAGGTTTTAGTGATGTTGCAGGTCTTACACTGGGACAGAAATTGCACTACGTCTTGGTTGAGGGAAGGCCACCAGAAGAGTTTTTGGGTTGCTGTAATTCCAGGATGACCGGCCCTGGGGTATCATGAATCCAATGCAGCAGGCATAAGCAGAAATTCTCTGGAATGTGTTCTCGATCTTAAGGACGGTCAGGAGGTGGAGGATCTATGGCCTGAGCTTCTTTGAGTTCGGTCATGATGTCCCACTGGATGAGTGTGAGGAGAATGGATAGAGGTATTATGGGTTCAGGTGTTTGAGGCTGTTGCTGGGTCTCATGGAGGCATAGGAGGGCGTCGGCTTAACCGTTCTACGATCCCGGACGATAGGTTATTTTAAAATCAAATCTCACAAAGAACAAAGACCATCGAGCTTGGCTAGAGTTGAGACGTTTAGCTGAGCGGATATACCACTATTTGAGACCTCCTAAACCTCCGGTAAAAGTTGGCGAATCCTAGAAATCTCTGCAGTTCTTTGACGGTTTGAGGTGTAGGCCAGGTGATCACTGATGACACCTTCTGGCAATCTTAGTTTGATGAAACTTGCATTTGAATGTGGGTATCCAAGTCCGAGTAGAGAGTAGAAAAGAGTAAGAGTAGATCAGTATATCATCTATATAAACGATGAGGAACTTGTGCAACATATCCCTGAAGATCTCATTAACCAAGGCAGACGGAGGGAGTATTTGAAAGCCCGAAGGGCATCACCAGATATTTGTAGCGGCCATTAATGGTTGAGAATTTGTCCATTTGTCGCACTTCCTAATCCGTATCAGGATGTAAGCGCTCCTGAGGTCGAGATTGGTGAAGAACCTGGCTGAGCGGAGTTGTTCCAGGGCTGAGGGTACCAGTGGAAGGGGATATCGGTATTTGATGGTGATGTCGTTAAGACTGTGATAATCGATATAGGGTCTCAGACTGCCATCTTTTTTCTTTAAGAAGAAGAAACCCGCTGAGGCAGGTGATGTTGAGGGTCTGATGAAGCCTTTGGACAATTTCTCCTCTAGGCCTCAGTTTCTGGTTGTGATAGAGGGAACACATTGCGCCCTGGTGGACATGGTTCCAGGTTGTAAATCGATTGCGCAGTCATATGGCCGATGAGGAGGTAGCTGTGTTGCTTTGACTTGACTGAAAGCTACCCTCAAATCGTGATAGCAGGTGGGTGGTGCTTCGGCCGTGGTGGGTGTAGAGAGATCTTACTTGGGTTCAAGAAGACTGCGGGTGATGTTCTGGAGACAGTGGTTGTGACATTCAGGAGACCATTGCAGAATCTGATGATGAGTCAATAAAATGACGGGGTTATGCTGTCTCAGGGCAGTCCTAGGATGATAGGATGATTGGGTGATGCGATGGTGAAGAAACGCAGTCGTTCGGTGTGAAGCAAGCTAGCCTGCATCTCCAGCTCTTCTGTGACTGCCTGTATTTTTCCTGAACCAAGAGGCCACCCATCTAGTGCTGCCACCTCTAGCTCCAGCTGAGTGCTCAAAAACCTCTCTGAATTGTTGCAGGAAGTGGTTGTAGGAGGGAAAAGACATCTGACACATGGTGGTAGCACAGTCTAGAGCCCTTCCTGTGAGCAGCGAGCACACCAGTGACAGCGGTGAGACTGTTGGTTAATAAATATCGTGCATTGGAGAAGAAAGCCCTTACATTTACCAGGAGCCATCATATTTATCAGGCAGGGAGAGACGAGTGTTAAGCGTGGATGCCGGAGGGGGCGGAGCTGCAGCGGCCACAGCTGGTGTGGGAAGGGCTGCGTGGGCCTGTGCTGTGGTGGACACAGTGACAGCTTGAATTTAACATACCAGCTCCTCCATGAGAGATGTTAATTTCTCCAATTGTTGTTGGTGCATGGCCACTACGGCCCTGTCAGGAGAGTTCATAGGCGAGCTGATAAAGCGCCCTGAGATGGTGAAGTCTTCTGTGATGACTCAGAGGCTTTCAGATCCATTTGCAGGCATTTATTAAGCGTAGTCAAACAGAAACAGATCAAATCGAGGCAGACAGAGCAATACAGAGTAGACAAAGGCAGATCGATAAACAGTCCAGGGTTGGGGCAGGCAGCAAATATCAATAGTGGGAAACGGTTCGAGATCAGGGTAGGCAGCGAGCATCAACGGTAATACACAGTCCAGGGTCAAACACGAAATAATAAAAAAAGAAGTAAATGCTCGCTTATGCAGGCTGGGGCAATGCAAGACTTGCGTCATTCCAGCGTGAACATTCTGTTTATATAGGCCAGCTAAACGACTACGCCTGTAGTGCAAATCAGTTCCGGTACGTGAGTCAAAAAGGTCCCGGTAGGAACATTAATATTCAGGCGAAGGTTCCCGCTGGTGATGAGCGGGGAGGGCCACAGAGGTGCAGCTAGTGACAACTGTGTGTGTGTATATATATATATCGCTTGACAGCACTAATAATAACAATTATTATTATTCATTTAATTAATCCATATATGCCACTGCCATTGTTGACACAGTTGGGTCACCACATGTGCAGGTTTTAATTTCTACATTATTTTCTGTATACTGCAGTAGAGGTGTATGCTGTAAACGTGTGCTCATACACTTCTGTGCTTGTCCTCACTGCTACATCCTGTTATAATATTTTGCTCGGTGGATACGCCGTGCCAGACAACAGTACCCAGGTTTTTTTTAGTAATGTCAGGGAAATTTGCAGCCGTGGCAAGGAGAGTTGTTTAATAAATCAAAAGTTTGTGGCAAGCCCTGCTGCCTCTGCCGTGCAGCTCAGCACATAAACAACATGTCGCAGCATCTGAATTTTGTCACTTACGGATGAGACAACAGCGCAGGGTTGGACGAATGCCTGTCCTGGACAACTCTTATGGAAATTTCTCTGCACGCTACCTCTTCTGTAGGGATGAGAATCACAAGGATTTTGAGTTCCAATATAATACATAAATATTAATACATACCATTTTTCAGCAAAGATGAATTAAATTGATCAAAAGTGTCAAAAGATTTCCATTTCAAATAAATGCTGTTCTTTTGTCATTTCTATGCATTAAAGGGTTAGGTTCACCTAAAAATGAAAATTCTGTCATTAATTACCTTCGTTCATCTTCAGAACACAAATTGAGATATTTTTGGTTAACCCTCTGGGGTCTGAGGTGATTTTAGGGCCCTTGAGATGTTTGGACATGCTCTGATATTTGTGCTTATTTCAGCTACTTATAACATATTATTGACCAACCTGTATTTTTCTTGTAATCAGCACAAACTACAATAATATGTGACTAAAATGAATTGACATGTTTGCATTTTTTAGGAAATAAATATTATGCGTGGTTAGTAAGTTTTGTGAAAATAAAAGTAGCTGAAATAAGGCCATTTAACTCAAACTTAATAGTTCTGCACAATGCTGTAAGTAAGCAGTGTATTAGGCTAGAGTATTTACTTCAGAAAGATGTGAAAATCATTCCACTTTCTTTTTCAGAGAAAACAATACAGTGTTTTAAATTTTAAAAGACATGTTTTGAGGCTGAAAGCTTGTATGCGAGGGGGTGAGATCATTAATCATTCATTAATATTCAGTTATTCTCACCTGAAGAGACAAAGACCCCTCCTCTAATGGCCCATTAATGACTGTCACTGAGGCAGGTAAGAAATGATGTGAGGAGATGTATGAATTTTTATTTATTTTTTATTATTTTTATCAAAATATATAAATATAAATACAAAACAGTTTTTGTAATATTGCACATTTGTGTTTTTTTTTTTTAAATATTCATCAAAATTAATAAAAAAAATATACCATTGGTGAGCAGAAGAGAGACTTTACAGACCCCAAACTATTTCGAGTTGACAAAACAAATTATTTAAGATTCAAATAAATAAGAAGCACTCTAACTGATTCAGTGAGTGACTTGACCCAATCAAACAACTAATTCATTACATGGTTTGTGATTTTTTTTTTTCTGATCTACTCAATCAAAGACAGACTGTATATCTTTTTTCAGGTCAAGGTCAAGAACGACATTTCGTTCAAGTTTTTTTCTGGCTAAATCTTTATTTCTAACCTTAAACCAACCAACTTTAACCATCTATATGTTCACTATAGGTCCAAATACGCGTGTTATGTTCTCCCACCTCTGAACGCCTAATTAATATTCCTTGTCTCATCAATGCAATAAGACAAAATTAATTCCCTTGTCATTAATGTAATAAAAGCAGGCGAACAAGTGACTGGCTAATCAGCGATTTAATCTAGCAGTGGTCTGCAGGGGAAAATTAATTCCTGTTTATATTTGTCATACAGTAATAGTGGCCTGGAAACTAACCACGGTATATTAAGAGCGGCAGCTTGCAGAGATAACATGACAGTTTACTTGAAAAGAGGAAACAATGAGGAATCCATATAATGCTGGGACAATCGAATGTTCTTAGATGTCCCGCAAGGAGATTCATCACGTGTGCAATATGTATGCTAGACATTACGTATGTGAGGCTCACAGCACATCCGCCGGGTATTTATTTTTATATTAGAAACAGAAAAAGCAAATCAAAAGCTCTGCTTTCCTTTTGTGGTGATTGCTATGGCAACGACATGGTACATGCTAAATCAATTTTGATTCGTGGAAATGTAGCCGGCTGAACAAGTGCTTTTGACATTGAGCAGAAAAAGCTGATGACAGAGTATATTGTAAGAGCATTTGCTTTCACAAAGACTGCTCCAGACAGCACAGGCTTGCGTTATACTTACAAACCACTATAGCTCTCAAGGCCTCTGCATTTTCCATGGGATGTCAAGTGGAAGAAACAAAACAAGAACAAAAAGAAAACACTTTGCATTGTTTAGGCCTGCTAAATAATGCAGTGTAACATACAGTCCTCATACAGGCCTCAAAGCCGGCTTGGTCAGAGCACTGGCTGCTAGTTTTATTATTGTCATTAATGATTTTCATGCCATGACATTATACTATTCTTTATGGGTGTGTAGAAAGAGCATACACTGTGCATGCTATACACAACATTCCTGTGTTATATACACTGTGTACAGTATGCAAGTGCTCTGAATGCATTTTTGGGATGCAGAACTAGCCTACGGCTCACTGCATACTGCACAGCATAAACTAATTGCATTTTTGATACAAGGTGGTGTGAAAATGAGCAGTTTTTGGAAGTCAAGTCAAATAATGCATCAATTACATACACTATATAAAACTGCATAACCCATAAAATGGTTAGATATAGCACTGAATATGTTTTAATTTTTGCATGCTCAGACAAGTTTAAATGCAATAAGTCCATTTGCAAAGATGAAAAATATAAACTGCATTTTTAATTTGTACATGTTTAAGTTGTAACTTTAGTATTGTCTAGTTTAATATCACATCAGTTATATTTTAATATTTGACCGGTTTGAATAAAATACTAACCTACAAATAGGCAGCACAAGAGCAGTATGTAGTAAGCAGTATGTATGCTAGTATTCATTCTGAACACAGTCAGTGTCTCCCTCATTTAACCTAGAAGGACAGACTGTGTGGACTGTCGAAGGTGCTTTGAATTCTCTCTCACCCACCTTGATGCCAGATGCGTAGTGAAGTCGTGTCAGTCTGCATCTACGGCCCGACACAATGACACTGCGTGTGTGCAAGGCCAACTGTCAGCAGGCGACACAAATATCAGCTTGACCACAGAAGCCAGCATGTCCTCTGCAACCTCCGAGTCCACATGCCACGATGGCACCATGTGGGACAGACCCCAGGGAACAAGTAGGATGCATATGGCAACAGGCTGGGACAAATCGCCTGGAGGAGTTTGAGTCTTATCCGAGTTGGTGCCATGACCCGGTGCAGCTGGGACTAGTCCAGCTGACACACACACACTTAACACATGTGTGCTGCTACTGCTACGAATCCTTGCTGCTTGCTGTGTACGGTTCAGACTATGCTTCATGCCTCCGTGGTGGAGAAAGATCGTTATAATGGTGATTCCTGGTTGTTCTGACCGGAGCCCAAAATAAGAAACTGCATGGAATACCTCACTAAAAAATGAAAATTTGCAGAAATTGTAATCACTCTCAGGGCATCCAAGTTGAGTAGGTGAGTTTTTATCTTCATGGGAACAGATTTGCAGAAATGTATACAGCACATCTGTAGTGAATGGGTTCCACCAGAATTAATAGTCCAAAGTCCTGATAAAATAATCACAAGTAATCTGGTCCAGTCCATCAGTTAAAGTCTTTTGAAGTGAGAAGATGCATGTTTCTAAGAAACAAATGCATCATTAAGATGCACTAACTTCAAATTGATTTCAACACTAAAAACTCATTGTTTTGGAAAAGGCATTTGCTAAATAAATGATGGAAAAATTACATCATTTAGAGACTCTATGTTTTAATGAAGCAATTAAAAAAACATAATTACACAAAATGTTATTTTCTATTTGCATTTCAATTAAAATGTATTTTGAGTTTTAAAGTTACAAACCCCATGCATCTATGTCAATTAAATAAATAAATACGATCTCAATCTTAGTCTTGGTTTGGATTAAAAAAATAAAATAATAAGGAATAATCCACATAACAATATCAATGACTTATTTTTTTTATTTGAATCAATGTATTTTTTTTTCTCATCCAGGTGCATATTTCCATCTTCCCTGAAACATGAAAGAAGAAATTTTTAAAGAAAAAAAGAGGCCACAACATGCATTCAAATAACTTTAAAAAAGCCCTTTTTGAGGTCACATGGGAAAGAAAGTATCTTTTGTATTTCATGCAATTGTTAATTTTAAGATAAACAAATCCTTAGAAACATTTAATTATCTGTAAGTTTCATTCTTGTAATGACATTAGGATGAGTAAATGATGACAGAATTTATATTTCTAGTTGAGTGACTCTTTAAGACTTAGAATATTCTGTCTGGCTCTTTTTGGTGAAAGTTATGTTATTTTTTCCCTCTTATATTTAACAACATTTCTGTTTAAAGGAAGAGGCCAAATCTTCAAACATGATGTAAACAATTATGTATTTTAACTGCAAAAGCAGTAGTTAAGAAAAAAGTAGCACAGAGTTTTTCTCATATGAGCTCAGCTCTGATTTTCCAGTTGTCAAACCCCCCCAGTAGGGGGTCCAGATCTATTTGTTTTTGGTGGAACGGTGAAAGCAATTGTCCTCTCATAAATTCTTTCCAACTTGGGTGAATAAACCATCGCCTATTTGCTGAGCAGCTTTGAGCAGTTGTCGACCCAACACCCGAAAACCTATTTCTTACATGTCACTGTGATTCGTGGAAAGCCCGGCCATTCTATTACGATGGCCCAAGAGCATAAATGCATAAATCAAATGACTCAATGGAAACAAGTGTCTTTCTAGCTTGTGCCGCATTGTTGCATTATGCATAATATTGGACAGAGCAGAGAACAGGACGGTGTTGTGTTCTGACCCGAGGGTCACGTCGAATGAGAGAGTCCTTCAGTTTAATTTGTTATATACAATGTTGGCCTGAAAGTCATTAAACATGGACCAGTAACCTAATTAATTAAGATAGTGGCAATATAACACATGATTTCCAGAATGGTCAATCTAATCTAAATAACATGTTCTTTTTTGAAATTCTATATTTCATTTTAAACATTATTGTTTATATTCATGTTTAAAAATGCAATTATTGTGATTACTGTTTTTAAATTGCTTCATTGCTTGCAAAATATCTAGTATAATAGTTGAAATGTAATATATACTATATAGTCTTTAAGTTGTTTGCTGCTATTTTTATGCATTTTATAATATATTGTTTTTAAATGCAATTATGATAATGATTTTTTTAAATAAAAATATCCTTGCATATATTTATTTATACAAGACTTGACTCTTGCCATATCACAAAACAAAACAAAATTTTTTTTTAATATTTTGGAAGCTCTTTTTTTGAACTCTTACACATTCCTCATAGAAAAATACATATTTTTTATTGTATGTATTGCAACACTAATTTATTCCAACACAGTCTCACGACCAATTCATACGTATTTGTATCAGGTCCCAAATTCATACTAATTCGTACGACTTCACTCGTACTATTTGTCTAAAACCCGGTGACGGGTAGTTTTAGGGGCGGGGTTAATTTTAGGTCATTTGTACAAATTCATACGAATTGGCAACTCGTACGAATTTGTATGAATTAGCCACCTCGTAAAATATATACAAATTGCCATGAGATCAGGTTGTGTATTCTGCATAAATGGATTTAAAAATATTTAAATTAAACATTTAAATTACATTACTACCCAGAACTCTTGTGCAAAGCTCACTAAAGTGACGTCAACAAAGCAAAAGCATAAAACAAACCTAAAAAATACTGTATGAAACCAAAGATTAAAAATAGCGTTAAAAGCCATAGTAATTACATAAGAGCTCTGACAGCAGGCGGTTCTGACTATGATGATAATAACTGGATAAGCAGCAGTTAACTATGTTTCCACCTGCAGACAGCAGGAGGGCTGTTTCCATTACATGGGGTTTAGGAGGACAAATCCTGCTGTGTTTAGGATGACATGGGCGTTTTATGCATGAGTTCCACTCCTTTTCAGAGAAATTCACCCTTTTTCTGTGTGCTGATGCTCCAAAACCACAGAGCTGACAATAGAAAACAGAGCGGTCTGAACCTGAGAGTGGAGATGTGCTCATAAATGTTGAAATATTCCTTGGCTCTGAGAACTTCTGCTTGGGCTGTGAATTCAGTTGTTCTCGTATTTCAAATGTCAGAATTCTTCTTTCAAACTCATTTAAATATGGAAAGTTTCTCAGATAATAAAATCCAACACACATTTGTTGGGTTTTTGACACTGTACATCATTAAGGAATATTGGTTTCCCCACGTTCATAGGAGCACAACCAAAAGGAAAACATGAGGTATCTAAAAATGTGTTATCTTTAATCTTGAACCAAAAGAGATCTCAAAGTCTCAGATTTGCCAAAACATCAAAAGTCCAAGGTCTCAATAGAAGCAATATAAACATTTCTCATTCAACTTTTTGATCAAATGTGACCCTGGTCTTAAGTCACTAGGGTTTATTTGTAGCAATATCCAAAAATACATTGCATGGGTCAAACTTGTTGATTTTTTTTTATGCCAAAAATTATTAGGAAATTAATAAAGATCATGTTCCATGAAGATTTTTTGTAGAATTCCTACTGTAAACATATCAAAATGTCATTTTTGATTAGTAAAATGCATTGATAAGATATTCATTTGGACAAATTTAAAAGTGATTTGCTCAGTATTTAGATTTTTTGCACCCTCCGATTCCAGATTTTCAAATAGATGTATCTCGGCCAAATCCTATCCTAACAAACCAAGTATCAATAGAAAGCTTATTTATTTATTTTTTATTGAGCTTTCAAATGATATATACATCTCAGTTTTGTAAAATTTTATCTTATGACTGGTTTTGTGGTCCAGGGTCACAAATGATCTGAGCTGCAATCCACAAATAATTTCATAGATCTTTACTCTTACTGTAAGAAAACATGCCTTCATGTGCTGTCGGAAATTTCCCATGTTTCTACCTTTGAGTTGTGATGATAAGCTTTTCACATATTAGCGCTGTGTCCACTGAGAAAAGCGATATCTTTCATAATATCCTTTCATCTGCTAAAGACATATCTATTGATAATGCTGGTCAATGACTTTGCTCGCTGCATCTTACAAGGTGTTGTTGAAAGTAAAAATAACTACTTTGTTCACAACCCTTGTGGCCATCTAATGATCACCATGGCATCCAGCCCAAACCCAGAGTGCGAGGCGAGCTGTCGAGGGAGTGAAGGGGTTTGAGAGGTCCTCTGCTGGAGGAGCTGCTGCGGTACAGGAGAGGGGTTGGCTAGGGTTTGCAGAGTGTTTCTGTTGACTGACTGAGCAGATATAGCTTTTAAAGGCACTCGAGGACCATCGCCGAGGGTTTGGATCTGGTTTTGGGACAGGCCTTTCTCGGCTGCTGATGTGGGTGGATCTTGGAATCATCGGTAAACAATGGGTCTGAACGGGATGCGAGTAGGGAGCTACTGTAGAGGAGAAAAGCCTGCAGGGTTTGATAGGGTTGGATGGGGGATTGGAGCTTGAAAATATATATATGGTGGCCTGAATTGGTCAGGTTTGCTTTGTTTAATGAAAAAAGCCAGTTTTGTTATTGAGGATGGATAGGTCAGAGATGGTAGGGTGGATTTTTGGGTAGAAGTTGGAGTTAATGGTGAATTCTGAGCTTCTGAGGAACCTGAAAAAGGTTGGTGTGAACATTGCGTTTAGGGGGCCGGGCTGTGTGGATGGAAAGTCAACTGCGGAGGGTGGAAATGCAGAGGGTTAAAATTTCTAGGTTTAGGGGTAGCCTAGTGTTGGGATGAGGAGGGTTCGCTCTTGGGATGCCTTTTAGTTAACAAGGTGGTCTAGGTGTTGGAAATAGCGGTTGATGCAGAGCTGAACGGAGCTTGTGAAAAAAATTGGACTCTGCTTAATTACCCCTTGGTAGAGCTGATTTGGAGTTTTTTGTGCAAATTTAGAAATGAAATGAAGGAGGTGATGGACAATAAGGAGAAATCAGGGAACTGGAGGTTGTAACTGAGGTGCAATGCTTTGAATGACCTCCAGGCGGTGAGGTAAGACTGGAGGGTTCTGGGGGAAATGGCTTTGGGAGTCCAGGGATGCTTCGAGGAGGGGTCTTAGGATTTAATTTAAGGAAATATCAGCTGAGAATAGGGAGGAAATGGGGTTGGCTGGGGCTCTGCTTCTGGGACCAGTGTCCTGAATTTCTGAAAGAGAAAACAAGAAAGGGAGTCAGCCATCATATTTTCTTTATCTGGGATATGTTTAGCAGTAAGGATGAATTGGTCACAGACTGAAACCCAGATAAGGCCTCTAAGGAGGGGCATGATGGCAGGGGAGTGGGTGCTGTGTTCGTAGATACACTGGACGGTAGCTGGAGTTTGATCAATGGTGGCAGTGACAGGGGGAACAGGTGAGAAGGAAGAAAAGGAAGGAAAAGGGTTGGGGGGAGCTGCAGTAGCGTAAGGTGGATATGGAAGTCCGGGTCAAGTTCATTGGCTGATGGTTGGAGCAGGGATCCGGTTCACTGGGAATGGAGAGTTGGAAAGAGAGAGAAGGCCAGGCAAAGGAATGCAGGAGCATGCTGGCAGGGGAAGAGAGGAAGGTCCTGGCAGGTTGGTCGTGGCTGGCGGTGCAGTGGTGTTGGATGGAGGCGCTGGCTGTTGGCGGACTGTGGCCGGCTGCATCCGGGACTCTGAAGAGGCTGGCGGAAGGCTTGCTGCTGTGGCCGGGATGGTGGTGAGCAGGAGCGGATGCCGGGATGATGTGAGTAGCGAGATTCTTTCTTTGATTGTCCTTTCTTTTTGCTGGAGAAGAGTAAGAGGGAGGAGCGGTGCTTGGTTGGTGGGAGTTGTAGAGAGTTCTGCTTTGGTTGAGCATCAGGTAAAAGCGGTCCCTGCTGTGGCTAATGTGTGATGGAGGGCTAGATGGTCTGTTTTTTGGTGGTTAGAGCAGATGATCTGGCCGAGGTGTAGGATGAGGCTGGTGAGGCTTGACGTTCGTTTGTCAGTGGAGGAGACCGGGAGCGGAGGTGTCTGGGAGAGTGAGAGATCGGAGGGCACACTAGCTTGCAGCCTCTTGAGGAAGCCGCGGGCTACCGTGGAGATTCCTGTGGGGCTGTGGCTTGTTTGGCAGAGGGTGTGGTAGGAGGAACAGGGTGCTCGTGGTCGTAATTTCCAGAAGAGTAATCTGACTCTGACATCATGAAGTTAGATTCAAAGAACGAGATACCAGAGAAGGGGAGTTTGCTCCATTTAAAGGAAAACCTCCTAGCTCTGATAGGGTAATCAGGCTGATTGGGGAACGAGGTATCAGCCGTGGTTAATCATTTGTACGTGCTTCTCCCAAAATTAGTTTATAAACATCTTTTGTTAGGATATGATTTGGTGAAGATACAGTGGGTAAGAAAAGTATTCAGACCCCCTTAAATTTTTCACTCTTATTATATTGCAGCCATTTGCTAAAATAATTTAATAATTTAATTAATTTAATTTTGTTTCCTCATTAATGTACACACAGCACCCCATAAAACACATAACTGTCAAAATTTTTGCAGATATATTAAAAAAGAAAAACTGAAATATCACATGGTTGGAAGTATCAGACCCTTTGCTGTGACACTCATATATTTAACACAGGTGCTGTCCATTTCTTCTGATCATGCTTGAGATGGTTGTACACCATCATTTGAGTACAGCTGTGTTTGATTATACTGATTGGACTTGATTAGGAAAGCCACACACCTGTATATATAAGAGCTTACAGCTTACCATGCATGTCAGAGCAAATCAGAATCATGAGGTCAAAGAAACTGCTTGAAGAGCTCAGAGACAGAATTGTGGCAATGCACAGATCTGTAGCCTGGGCCCTACTGCTTTAATGAAGCTAGCTACAACTGGTTACGGTGTAAAATGTACGGTTGGTTGCAAATTCGTTCAGTAGTATACAGAGGCATCTGATGGACGCAAGTTAAGCCCGCCTCCCTGAAGGCGGGTAGTAAAGTAGCTTGGCCAGACTAAGCTCCTACGAGCTTTATAGTCGCGGAAGCCAGGCTAACAGATCTGGCCAAGGTTACAAAACTATTTCTACCGCACTTAAGGTTTCTAAGAGCACAGTGGCCTCAATAATCCTTAAATAAAAGGCATTTGGGATGACCAGAACCCTTTCTAGAGCTGGCTGTCTGGCCAAACTGAGCTATCTGGGAAGAAGAGCCTTGATACAACTGATACAAAAGATCTCTGTGGCTGAGCTCCAGAGATGCAGTCGGGAGATGGGAGAAAGTTGTAGAAAGTCAACCAACACTGCAGCCCTCCACCAGTCGGGGGCTTTATGGCAGAGTGGCCCAACGGAAGCCTCTCCTCAGTGCAAGACACATG
>JAUMHI010000046.1:1665093-1689704 GCA_032359435.1 Enteromius unitaeniatus
TGTCCTGAGGTTTTTCAGCTCAGCTTTGTTGTTATATGGCATGCTCTTGGTCGCGAGAGGTCCATCTGTTTTGCCTTTTCACGCCGGGCAAGACAGGTCAGAGTTTATTGTCTTTGGAGGTCTTAACGTTTTTTCCATGTCCTCTGCAGGCATGTGAGTTCAATATTTATCAGTATTAAATATTTATAAGGATTACATTTCTTTAAATCCTACACTTTTAAACAATGTTATAACCACAACAATAAAACTGGGCATTTCAATGTTCTGTGATCAAGAAGAGACTACTTTCGGAAACATAACAAAAACCTAAATAACCTCAAACTTTTAGATGTTAAACTAAGGTTCTCTACAGCATTGATCCAAAAAGGACTAAAAGCACCAAAAATAGTTCACAGTATTTTAAACACTCTGAAATCTTTTGGCTGAGGAACAAACCAAAATGTAAGCTTTTAGATAATTTGATGCATGAGGTTTGATATAATATATAGTGCACTATTTATATAAACATAAAATTCAGCTTTTCACCTTCATTTTACTGAAACCTCGGCAATCTGTCCTCCTGTGTGCCTCAGAAGTCAGTCAGTCAGTCTCAGGTTTGGAAAAAAATGAAGCTGAGGACATGATTAACCAACAGTTCCCAGGTTCAATTCCTCTAATTACCCTGAAAAATGCATTTACTCCTTTAATTTTCTGGACATATTTCTGGATATACGTACACTGGCAACTTCCATCACACACCTGTAATCCACGAAATCCCAGTTTTGTTTGCCAGAGCAGCACTTGCCCCATCTGCCTGGCACATATGCAGTCCTGAGGCAAACCTCTGCCAGGAGGAACCTGTTTAAGAAATATCCAGGGGCCGTTGAGCCGTCTTACCTCCAGCGTCCTTGAATTATTCTTAGAAAATGTCCTCATGACTTTGACATGTTCATAATAACATTACATGCTCGCAAAGCATCCCTGGAGTAAGCGTGTCACACATACATATGTGAATCTGATTAGATGAATCGCACCAGTAAGGCCTAATTGTTCCATATATAAACACTTTAAATGTATAATAGTGCGACTGGTTTGACACCACGTGGAAGGGAATCAACTTCAACCCATATCCAATTCATCCCACGGCAAGAGCCCGGGAACAAGTTAGCCTGCAAATTAGATCTGCTGCATTCATATCTCGTAATATCTTGTAATATGCATAATATAGACTCAAATAGCTTTCGCCTCACAATTACATGAACGTGTCTGCCACGAGTGTGTAGCAGAAAGTCTCTCGTCTTCATTTATATCATTTGAGCTTTCCAATTTAAGTTTTTCATATAATTACCTTGACTGATTGTAAAAAGGAGAATGTTCCAAGGCGCTGAATGAAACTATTTCTTATTGCTTTTATGGAAAATGTAGTCAATGAAGCTGAAAAGCCAGTAAAGCATCTTTTGAAAAAGCTGTGCCCATTAAATTTAAAAGAAAAACAGCTGAGGCTTAATTTGGATCTGATGAGAACAGCAGAACTTATGCAGGATAAAGGAAGTTTTGATCCTACTTTAACTAGTTAAGGGAATAGTTCCCCTAAAAATTATGTATTTATTATTTACTCGTCTTGTGCCGTTCTAAACTACACGATACTATTTTTCTGTCAAACACACACAAAATATATAATGCTGAGCCATCTTTATATAGATATTTTTTCTGTTCAAAGACATAAAAAACACAACAACAACAACAACAAAAAAAACAAGTCAATAACAAGCATTTGTAAAAGTATAATTCTGAAATTTTAAGTTTAATAACAACATAAAACCACCCAAACTAGACTATTTAAGAAAATATATAAATATATGTCATGCATAAACCAAGGTTAATCTTACTTAAATAAATAAAAGCATTACTTGAAATGAAATATTTTGTTTTATTTCAGTTATTATCTAATAATATATATATATATATATATATATATATATAAACACAGTTACGAGGACATTTTACAAATGAACTGACTTCTAAACGGGCACACCAGTATGTAATAAAAGAAATGCCACATTTTGTAAAACTGCAATATGGTTTCGGAGTCATCAGGGAAAAAAACCTGAGCCGTGTTAAAAGCCTTGACTATTGTATCAGCTCCATTCGGTTTCTGATCATCTCCACCGATGCAGAAGTATAATAGACAGTTGTCCCTGCAGCTGAAAAACAGTGATCTTTCTTTACCTCTCTCACCAAGGCTCTTTTAGCAAACATTTGTGTTTTCAAATACATTTAATTTATTTTTAAATTGATAAATGAATATACACCTGATTATTGCAAATACTATTAGCCTACAGAAATGTTCTGTTGATATGTCAATACTATATAGGCTATATAAGAGAAATATTAGCCTTTATATCTTTAGGTTAACAAATGACCGCCTCAGTTACTTTAGTAGCAAAGCAAACTATTTTGTGAAAACGAATAGCTCAGGCAAGCTACTGTACTCTTACCTTCTGAATCTGATATTTTAAGGTAAACTTTTAACAAGGTTACTGGCTCCTGTTTCTTCCCCAAACGTGTGTTCACTGAGATTATAAGTTTAGTGAGCGGGTACGAAATCCTGTGAAAATGGCGGATTGCTTTACGGCAGCAACAAATGCATGTACAGAGCTATCATCACCACAGTGTATTCCTCTCGCTTAACTGTATGCAGCTCCAAAGTCACCAAAATACACAAACCTACACACAATTGCTTTTATCATTCCTTGTGTTTTAAAGCAGGTTTCCCGATCACTGCTGTACACATGCTACACCAGTCGGGCTGCTAGTGTAAGTTTTATCTGAGTTTTGCTAAGGTTTTAGACTGAATGTTCTCTACTTCTGTTTGTTTTTTCCTCATACATCATAAGGATTCACTGTGGCACAGTGGTCATGTTTTTACAGAGATACAGACTCTTGGATTAGTCTCTGTCTTTTCATGAAATGTAAGATAACGCAAACACCATGACAAATATCCCTTGGGTTTTCATGAAAAGGATTTAAATGTTCAGGATCTTCATATAAGACACCATTATACAATAGCATTTTATTAAATTATATAAAATGTTATATTAATTGAGTTGATTTTGCTGTCTTTTTATTTACAGTTAGCAATTATGTTACGTTTATGTTACTTTTATTATAAAATTACATTTTACCCATATTACCAGGATATAATTAGTGTACAAACTTTACTGTGTAAACCACAAATAAAAACATAATAATGTGTGAAAAATTTGTTCTTTTGTCATTATTTCATCTAATTAGTGTAAATGTTAAAATTGTGTATTTGTAGAATTCAAGAAGTCTTAGATTGTAAATATAGATTTTGTTAGTACCAAGCGTACCAATTAGATATGACACAATACAATGTATGCAAGAATATTTTACAGAAATTATGTGCATAATCCAAAATTAATACTTCTGAGCCACTTTTTGTGATGTCATAAACTGTGACACCAGTGAGATGCTGTGAGTCGGTGGAGGAAAGAAACTGTGTTTGGCACAGTTCTAACAATGCACTTGTTTGTCCAAACGCCTGAGAAAGACGCTGATGAAGCAATTTCTGCTGCGCCAGGAACTTTTGTTCACTTTCTCTTCAAAACTAGGTCCTGTAAATAAAGCAGAGGCAAATTGAAATCTAATAGTCAACACGGACGAGGCTCTTATGGCCTATACAGTACAAAAGATATTTGTTAGCGTGCTGCTGTAAAGGCCTTTTGCATCTTTACAACATGGGCTCTTCTCACTCCTGTCCTCTCCGCTTATGGCCGCTTTGCACCATTGACGACTGTTTCCCTCAGGAATAAAACTTAATGGGCAAAGAATTTGAGAATTTGAAGTTTCAGGGTGAGAGCCCAAATGTCAAATTGAGCGAGTACAAGCGTCCGTGATTGAAGGTGATCAAACTGACAGTATAAAGCTGGAGATTTTGATGGGTGCACACGCTATAATGAACTGTAATAGATGAAACACCATTCTGAACAAGGAAGAATAAATAACCATTCATCATCGACATGGCATTTGTGCTTTTAACTTTACTGGAGCGTACATCTGCTTTTTTTAAGGTCCTTATTGTTCTGGATTGGTGAATTTTTAGGTTGCTACAGTATATTCTTTTTGTGGAAGCAGAACATAATTTTAATGTTTGAGTGAATCTCTTGAGCACCATTGCTAACATACCTATATAAAGTAAGTTTCTCTTTAAAGGGTGACAGACGGCAAAAAACAAGACACGTAAACAGTTTATAAACCGCTACCAAAGGCACTGTTTCATAAAACAAGTCTTCCAAATAAGCCAGGCTTATTTCAGTTAGTCTGACTTATTTTAAACCAAATCAACATACAATACTTCAGACTAACTGAAATAAACCTGCCTTATTTCAGTTTTTTATGAAACAGGCTGCAGATTTTCTTAATAACAGCATATTGTGCATGCTCAGTAAAAAATAAGACACAGTCAGCCATATTAAAAAAAACAAATTTACGCTTTATAACTGTTGAATAGACAAAATGAAATATTTTGACCTCATTGCTAAGATACAGGAAAACACAGTCGAATGCTTAAAATAATCATCACAATCTTGGCATCAAAACAGAAACGGGTCATTCCGCTCCACAGACGCAAGTATTGCATTGATGGGGTCGGGAGAACGTAAAACGTAAAAGTATATACTGGTTATCATCTTTTTTTTCCCCACATAAATACTTGTATAAAAACATTTTGTTGGAAAATCACTGTAATCATTATTGGAGGACAGGTGTTTGACGCGCCATCTCACCTGACAGATGCATCGAACATATGTTGCATTTACGTAAAATCGCAAAAGAAAGTAAAATACTTTTTAAACCAAAGTTCTTTTCAAACAGCAGGCTAATATTCTAACACAGCCATCTTCTCTGTCTTTTTCCATTCGCTCTTTCATGCATCCACACTAACACACACACATACTCTCTCTCACTGACACACACACACACGCACGCATCCAATGCATGTATGCTTCCTCCTGGATTAAAGATAAGGCTCCTCTTCTAGGTAACAAGATTGTGTTTCTGTAGAAGCAAAGACATCCTTGTTTTAATTTACATAATATGTACAAGACAAGTAGTCCAGTCTGGGATGTGTTTCTTTCACTTTATAGTGTCACTAAGTCACTCCCAATGTCTTTATTTGTACAGTTCCAGCTGGAATGTGAATTGTGGCAAAACAGAAAGGGAATCCATTTCCATGTCATTTAATGGAGCATCCAAGAATCTCTAAAATACGGCATGATGTCCAATAGACAATGATACCGCAACAGAGGTGCATGATGATGATGATGATAATACAGTTTATGGTACTAACGTAGTACACCACAACATACATCCACTTTCTTAATGGGTATAAAAAGATATAGGGTGACCATATGTCCTCCTTTTCCATCCAGGATTTCGAAATTGCTTGAAATGTGCTGGTCTTGGCTTTGTTTTGACGGTGACATGCAGTCTTTATATATGATATGGATGCTTATTTGCATTGCTTTTACCATTTTCTGTAGATCCCGCCTCTCACAAACCACGATTAGTCGATTATGTACAATACCTGCACGCTATTGGACAACCTGATCATTACCTAAAAGCAAAACAAAGCCCAAACCTGGACATTTAAGGCAATTTAGAAATTAAAAAGAGGATGTATAGTGACCCTAATATAGTATACGGCCAATAGGCTTCAAGAACCAATGTGGGTCATTTCTGCTATGCTGAACATTCTAATGTCCTTGAATATTTGTAATTTTGTCCTTGCTTTCCGTTCTGCTATTTGTGTGTGACATTCTTGTCATCATCTTCCAGGAGTTGATATCATTTTGAAGGGAAAACTACTTCCTGCTCGAATGAATCTCAAAAACGTATCCTACGTTAGTACACTTTCTCCCGTTATCTTGCAAGAATCATGTTATAATTAAGTTTAAGTGCCTGATCTTGACCTGAATGTCTTCAAGACAATCTTACAGAAGTACTTTCCACACTTTCATGTGTGTTTTGAGCAGTTCGACAAAGCCTAACAGGAATGACCCAGCGTTAACATCCAGAAACTGAAAGGAAACTCAAAACGAAAACCTCACCGATTGTGTCAGACATTTTCCAGGTCTATGTAAAACAGCACTGATAAATGATGTCACAGCTGTCAGTGATTTTCAGAGTAAAAGTGGCATGGCATGATGGGTCCTTTCATCATAATACCGAACGATCAAGACTCATTTTAAAGATTCACAATAGAGAAGCCGTCAAGTGAGTGTCATATTATCATTTACGATTCAAATTCGCCAGCTCACCTTGAGGAATTAAATTTGGGCAATTTCATATAAAGCAATTATCGCCTACTTCACAGAGCAGGAGTTCTTCTGAAAGGCCTTATTAGAAAGATATAAAAGAGATTTTTATGCTCAGAAATTCTTTGAATCCGTTTATAGGGACGCTGGTTTACGTTGAATTACTTCTGCATGCTGTTGAGTCAATAAAACGAGATGCTTATCTCACATTTGAGATGTTAGCGTGATGCTTTTGACACATTTGGAGAGTGGAGCTGTCTAAAAGCCCGGAAAAAACAAAAAAATGTATACATCCTGTATGATTATTCCAAACACATCAATCGTACACTACAATGATGATTCTTGTGAATGACAAACCCGAGAGTGTTTAACCCACTTCACGACAAAGATTGAGTCCTCTCCTGAGAGTCTGTTGTCCATCACGCTGTCCCATATATCTGTGATTGGGTCTGGCGATAGGTTCATGTTGGGGGTAGAGAGGACGCCCCCGGGGACGTTCGTGGAGGAGAGCAGGCGGCTCACTGCGGTAGGGTGCGAATGTCTGACAGAGGGGCTGCAGGCACGGAAGGATGGAGGCCAGCGGATGGGACGGCGCAGCGTTCTCGTGCCCCCAGCCCCTCCAGGGCCTGGGATGGGGGCTCAAAGCCCCTGTTCATGTGCAGGGGCTGGTGAGCCTGGCAGTAGTCCACGATGGGCTGCTCGTACCTGTAGAACGCCAATGTGCCCATCTGTTGAGGGGCCTGAGAGAGAGAAAACACAGAGAGGAACATGGTTAGCATTAATGCTGGATTTCAGAGAGAGATTTGCTGCAGGATCAGCGATGACAGCTGTATCTTGTGTGTGGTGTTGCAGATTGTTAATTAATTATTTCATCAGTCCTATCACTGCAATCATTTATTATCAGTTATATATATATATATATATATATATATATATTTATATTACACTTGTTAGAAATTATTAGTTGTTATGCGCACACCCACAACAATAATTCATAATTAAGTAACAAATATTTTTTTCTGTATACAATATTTTTTGTTCTGTATACAGCAAATAACGAGTGATATTATTATTGTTATAATTATTATTATTACATTATTACACAACTAATACATGAATTACAGAGAGAGAGAGAGAGAGAGGCTGAATGAAAATTATATAAATAAATAAAACAATATAATAATGAAGACATAATAAAAAAAAGCAATCTGCACATATAAAAAATTATATAAGTATATGCTATATGAATTATATAATCATAATTACTGCAAAAGAAAAAAAAAATATATAATACTAACCACATCAACAATACTAATAGTAATACAATTCTAAAATTAATAAGAGGAAGAACAACAACAACGCAATTATAGATCTAAAATCTAAATACATTAAAATATAAAGTAAATATAAAGTATATAAGTATATAATAATAGAAATGTTTAATTAAAGTCTATTATTATCATTGGCCATTTGGAGGCAACTTGGTGACTATAATTATATATATCTTGGCTATTCGTATTATATGGTTCATGTAAAAACACAAAAAGTATTTAGACAAAAAAAAACAGATATGGATCTGCCCCTTAGCGTAAATGCAGCCTTAAAATGTGTCAATGTCCAAGCGAGTGCAGCGCGCACGGATAAAACCTATCTAAAGTGTGTGAAATGTATTTTCAGTGGAGTGCAAATGAGTTCTCCTCTCTCGTAAGAGGCCCATGAGCTCCGCAATCAACCCCATAAATACATTCTCCATTTGCAGCAACAGGCCAATCAAAAGTTTAACACACAGCAAATGGAATGAGATTGGCAAGCTCTCCTCGACCGTGCCAATACAACCAGCGTTCACAAATAACAGGAAATGCATCTGGCAGGTGGAAGACGGTGGGAATGCTAATAATATTAGACATGGCATCAAGATCAGAAGATCACACTGAAAGGGTGTTACGGTTTCAGTAATTAACATCACATTCACATCCAGATTTTTTCCTTCCAACAACCTTCACAAAAGAAACCCTAATTACTCCTTTGAGTCTAATTTGGCTGTAATTAGTACCTTTGGAATGCAGAATGTGATAACATCATTTAGAGTTCATCATTAGGGTAACCAGGACTCACGAATGAACTTGCGAAAAGAGGTATTGTAACACGTCAAACATGCTTTTTATCAGACGACAGTGATGCTGCAATAAAAACACTGAATGAAAATGATACGCCTACTTCAGCACAATATAGCGGCTGAAAATGTGTGCTCGTTATTATAAAGGGACAGCGCACCCAAAAATCAAAAATGAGTGGAAACAAAAGGAGGTGTTTTGTAAAATAGAACAAACCAGTTCATATATGACTAGTGCGCTATATTCAAGTCAAGTCACATTTATGCAGATGGTTTTAACATGAAAAGTGTTCAAGTTGTAAAATTCGAGATTAGAGATTAGTGTCATAATTCAGCTCAATTCAGTTTAATGTTGTTTCAAAACAGTTCGTAATCAAAGTTTATTTCTAAATCTATTTCTAAATATACTTAAAAAATACTTTTCTAATTTTAAATAAAACAGGATAAAAATATAAAAAGCAAGCAAAATCAAATTAAACAAAATATCATATTAATCATCCTAAAATGAATAAAAGCATTACCATAAGGAAATTATGCTAAATAATAATATAATTATAATTTAAGCAAAATAAAATAAAAAATAATATCATATTTAGTATCCTAAAGCAAATAAAAGCATGAACATAAAAAATAATGCTGAATTAAACAAAATATGGTTTGAATTAAAAATGTAATTATAAAAAAAGTCTAAAAAATACCAGAATATTTAAGAATTAAAAACTTACTATACTCTTGTTGCTGTAGCCTGTTGATTCACTCACATCAAACATATATTTCTTAATTCCATTTTATATAGTTAAAATAACATTTTAATTATATAATTATCTATCTCTGTGTGTATATATATATATATATATATATATATATATATATATAATTATATAAAATTTAGAAATTATGTAATAATAATAATTATTATTATTATGATTATTATGATTATAAATAGTAGTATGAAAGTATACAATTAATATAAAAAAGATTATAAGCATTACATTTGGACACCATAAGACCCCCCAGCCAAAAAGAAAGAAAGAAAGAAACAAACAAACAAACAATAAATAAATAAGAATGTATATGATTTTATAAGAATATTAAATCTATTTAAGATATACTATACAGGCACATTATATTCTAATCGGAATATACTAAGTTAATGGTAGGTGTTACCAAATAAAGCAAAGCATAAGTGTACAGCAAATAATATAAAAGTCATTGCTAATGATTTGGCAGACAGTTTTGATTCTTCCTTGAGCGTGTGTGTGTGAGTGTGTGTGTGTGAGAGCCGAACTGCAGCATGTTTGACATTTAAATCATAGAAAGCACATCACAAACAGGGTTTAGCGCACACACGGACATACGTCTGTGATGAACACACATCTTCATAAGCAGCATCTAAACATGGCAGCGGTCGGCGGGCCGCTCTGAGCTGATTTATATGCAGTCCTGGGCTCCAGAGAGAAAGCGCTTACATACCACTGCTTTTATTCTCTTAAATGGAGGGCTTGACTCCATTAAGTGGAGACCACTTATTGCATTACAGCCATTTTGCTGATACTGTGCATTTGGCTCCTACCATCCCAACCTCTGCCTCACCACTGCTTTGAATTGTATATAATTATGTGTTAATTAAGTAATATTAGCTCCTGACTGTTTCAAAGGAAGCACACCAGCAATAATGTGCAATAATGCGTGAGATAAGCAGGTAAGTTTGTGAACAACTAACTGCACAGGTTGATGCTTAGCATCTTTGTTTATTAGGAACAAATGATCTAGCTGAAATCATTACGAAGATCATTGTAACCTGCAAATGGATGACTGGTGCAGAATATCTAATGCAAATCAAGCTAATGTGCTGATTGGTGTAATATTGTCAATTATAATTGTATAGTCAGTTACACTGTTTCTTGCCTGAATTTACACCACAGAAACAGATTTTATCGTTTATCGTTAACACATATTAAAAACATAAACACTGGAATAATTAAGGTTTTCTTAAAGAATGATTTTGAAAGAAGTTTCTCATGTTTGCATTTATTTATTTATTAAAATTCAGTACATTTAAATTAATGTTTAAAATAACTCATACAGATAAAAAAAAAAGTAAAATATTTGAGGAGCATGTGACACTGAAAAATAGAGTAATGACACTGAAAATTCAACAGTTCATTATAATGAGATAATACATGTTACAATATATACAAATAGAAAAAAGTTATTATAAATTGAAATAATATTTCTCAATTTTGGCAATACAACCTTTATTGCTTGCATAAAAAAAATTGCTAAATTGTGCTAAATTTGTTTTTAGGAAATATGCAAGTATCTTCTGGTGCTTCTGAAAGGCAGTATTAAAAAAACAAAACACATTTAATTAAAAACGCGAAAATTTAATTAGTCAATAAAAAACAAAAAATACTGTTGTTGCTGTGTAATAGGAGCGTGATTTCAGTCATATTAACATTTATGTATGTATGTATATATATATATATATATATATATTTATATAATATGTTAATCATATTATTCATATTTATTAAGAAATAATAATAATAATAAATTAAAACAATATTTCACAATTTTGTCAATGCAACACTTATTGCTTATGTTCAAAGATTGTCTTGTATTTTGGGTAAACATGCAAGTATCTTCTGTTGCTTCTGAATGGCAGTACTAAATGAAAAAATGTCTTAAATTACTAAATGAAAAATAATATATATATATATTTAGACAACAACAAGAAAAAATCTTCATCCTGTTCAAAAGTTTTCACATTCTGTTAAAGTCCCTCAGTTGTCCCCAGTGTGAAAAGATGGATCTCAAAATCATACAGTCAGTGCTGGAAAGCGTTCAAATATGCAAAAGATGCTGAAAAACAAAAGTCATTTCACTGCATTATCTAGAAGCAACAATACACGTTAATTCAGTTCTGAAAGAAAAACTAAGGATAAATGCCTCCTGCGGTGAACAGGGACTGATATAATGCTTTTGTCAATTACACCTTTAAATGCCTCAAATGACATCATGGGAACAGGTTCCTCTGAGCGATTAAGAAAGACCAAGGAGCGTCTTGCCAGAGCTAAGAGAACCGAAACGCAATCTTCTGCGATTGATTAGCAGCACCGCAGCCATCTGTGAACTCTCTAAACCGATTGCGTTAAACCAGCGGACGCAAAGCCATGCAAACACTGCAGAGCCAAGACGCAGTGTCCAGAGACATGCTGCATGTTCCATCAGCCCGCAATTGGATTGTGCTGCATTACCCAGTAGAAGACAGATCGATTTACGACGAACGCTTGTCAGATTAAATACGGCCCTGCCGCCCAGTCGCAGTGACGGCCACTGAGATATGTTTATGAAATTGACTTTAGGAAGCGGGCAGAGGAGTGTGTGTGTGTCTGTAATGGCACTCCATTTGTGTGTTTGTTTCCGTTTCCCATCCTGATTCATACAGCATATGGCATTTGTAAGTGGAGCGGGCCCAAAAAGTGTTTAAACACTTAAAAATGTGAAGGCAGACAGACATTGTGGGCATGTTGTCAGGTCATTTTTAAATAAATTATATTTGTATGAAATATTAAAATGAGGGCATGAAGTGCCTACAAGATGTCATGCTCCAATGGAAGGGCACGTGGAGTCAAAAGCACACTTATCAGGATTTCACATAAAGACAGTAAAGTTTTAAATGACAGAAAAAAAGAAAAATTCAAGGCAAGATGTATTTATTGCCTTTTCGCTAACTTTCACTTTTCTTCATCGTCTTTGGATCAGCAGAAGCTTTGAAGTCAGAGGAAGCACAGGTGCACAAAATCACATTAACTATCCACTAACCACAAAGTCACTTAATGCTTTTTGTTGTAATTCTTACCTGATTTATTGTTTAAGCATTTCCAACTTTCAAAAAAAAAGAAAAAAATCTTGTGAACACCTGGAAGTTTGTGGGCAGGTGCGTAGGCCACAGTCAATTAAAACTAAACAAAGCAAAACAAACAGAAAGTCTCTTATGATGTAAAATACAAGACATATATTTTATTTAAGATGAATATTATTATTGTTGCTGTTGCTATTATTATTACTGGAAATTTTATTTGAATGATGTCTAATAACATCATATTTTTATGTTTTAATAATAATATTATACAATTGTATAGTATAACTAAAACTACTAATATTACTACAAATGATCTAAATGTTTTTAATAATAGCAAAAATATATATATATTCTCAAAAAAATATTATTTATTAATTGTTATATATACAATAATATAAAATAATTATTTTATTGCATTACTGTTACTTTTTATTTGTATCTAATTCAATGACAGTCATGCCACTTTTTTTATTTGTAACTTACGTGTCCAAATACCTTTCAGGGCCACTGTATACTGTAAATGAAGAAAACGATTATGCAAATCTGCTAAGCAGGGGGTCCACATAAAGGGGCTGTAGAACGACTTCAAGGCTCAGTTTGCCTAATTACTTAGATGGAAATAAAAAAGTGAAAATGTTGTTTTAGAAGCATTTAAATGAGCGCATGGCTCTATTGTATCGAACAAATTGCCAATTTTTGCATGTTTACAACCGCGTTGAGAGAGGACGCCTCTAGACTTCAAGCAGCGTTTCAAACGCGTAATCTCTTGCTAATTTCCTTGTTTTGCACGTCCTTTTATACGCCCCAATTACGACTGCATTCTGGCAATTTAACAAAAGTGTTTTTTACTATGTTCTCCAGGGCTTTCGTTTTAAATGCATCTAATGGCCTCTGATTGTTTACATAGGTGCAGATCAGTGAAATCCACAAGGTTAGATTCATCTTCATGCAGTGGAGTCCCATTCATCTGGGAGCAAGGACTCGGGAGTTAGCGATCATCGACCTTTGCTGGATACAATCCCCATTTGTACAGCCTTGTCAATCCTATTTCTCTGTTTAATGGACTGCTCGAGCGATCATTCGGTATCCAGCTAAGCAATCAATTATCTATAAATGTAAATGGGATTAAAGTTTAACCGTTCCCTTTCCTTTTTAAAGTGCGAAAGGAATAACAGCCGACAAAAGAAACATGCAAACTGTACATAAAACAGCATTTCTGATCTGAGCACTTGACTGTGGTGTTGTTTTCTTCACAAACACCCTTCTGCTCCCTTTTCCTTCTGAAAACAGGATTAAAGATGCTTGGGAGTGATGAATATTTTAAAAATAAAAGGCTTTTTGGCTTCGCCGACCCGTTGTCCATCCCGGTTTAATCACAAATATTGGGAGCTTTTACTTTTGGCTGCTGCGGTCGGAGCTTTTAAAGATGTGACTCATAGTGGTTTGCGTCTGGGCTCCTGCCAGCTCTCTGTGTTAAGAGCTAAGTGCAGTTGATGCACAGGATCGCACGCTTTAAAACTCCTCGTCTTCACAATACACAGCTTTGGAGTGCATATCCGCTGTGCTTTCTTTTGCATTTCTATTTACGAGCTGAACACACAACAAATAAAGGTTATGTTTGGATTGAATCCTATCGTTTAAAACTAGGAGTGATATGCCTACAAGCATATACCATGGCAATGGATATTTCTGCTGGAAAACGTTTTATATACTGTATAATATTAGGGTTGTTATCGCTAACAAAAAGTGTGATGCACAGCACAGAAACTCAAAAAGGCCTAGTTACGACTGTTAAGCAGATAATTGCCAATAGTGAGGCATTTCTGAATAGTTTAATTGGGTTTTCTTTGAAAATGTCTCATGAAAAATGAATTGATTAATTCAAAGATTTTCAGTAATTATTTTCTTTTTATAATGCCGCCCCTATTAGGCTGTCATGTTCAGCTTTTCAGCATTGCAAATGATCAACGTTACTATTTCAATAGAATATCATTGGGCGCTCTCTAATTACACAATGCAACCATTAGCCAACATTACAGTACTGTAAACATGTGGTTGTGTTAAATTAATTGAAATGTTTACTTTAATTTAATTTAAAAGTTATTGTCCCATAAAAGAGTCGACTCTGAATCATTGAAATTAATCATTTTTAAAACGAATCTCAAGCCGTTTCATGTTGACAAAACGTGAAACATTAGTATATTGCCTCTGCCCACTTGTTGGTCATTTTGTGTTGGTCTGAAGGATAATGCAGATTTATTCTTTGCCAATAGGTGGTTGTTATAGGTGTTAAAAGCTCACAAACACTGCTTTAAATAAAAACATACAAAGCATCATACAAAGAAGGGGTTTGAAAAAATGAATCCTTCGGTGAATGATCTGGTACAGTAGTTATTGAAATCAATGAGGTAAAAAATAAATGCATATTATAAGAAAATTAGGCTGGGTTCACACAGCAGCAGAATATGGTTGTCAGTACTGTTTTTGAGACCTTAATATAGTTACGTTCTCACACAGGTCGGTTATTTATTGGTTTGACAACCGCATTCTGTAACCGAACTCACACTTGTAAATTTTCAGGACTCACAACCGCATTCTCGGAAAGACACGCGCTGTGTGAACGGAAAAGGACTGGACAAATAGTTGTCTGTCACGTTATTTGCTGCGAGGCAGGAGAGAGAGCAGCTCTGCCACACAATCGCTAGTCTACCGTTTAGTGCGAGTTATCATGTGTGTTTTCGGTAACTTACAGTAAAAGAGAAATAAGCTGCATGTGATATGATCCAGTCAGATTTCCACTGGAGCTGCTCCCCCGTCAGCTTTGTGTTCTGCGTGTGCAGCGCAAGTCAGATGCTCTGCTCAATTGGACTCTTGTTGTGTCAGAAAGTGATAAGACTTTCAGTTTTACGGACGTCGCCTCTTTGATATTACTTCGGTCTCTGTCGTTATGGTTACTGGTAAGGATTATGGGCCCGACTCCCATTGCACGTTAATTTTACACAACTGTAGGCTGCTGTGTGAACGAGACAGAAAATACTGTTGTCAATGCCAAATACAAGATTGACAAATGTATTCTGCTGCTGTGAACGCAGCCATTAAGTGTTTTTAGACCTTGCATACATGTCAACCTGTTATTGGGTACTCCCAAAATATGAACATTTCATAACCCATAATAAGGGCACTTTAATAAACATGAAAACAGCATTGACATTACATGCCTGAAGTCTTATTTCAAGAATCAAGTTACTGAAGATACTAGAATCATTTAGAAAAGAAAAACAGAAAAAAAATACAAATACATTTTGTGAATTATTTACTGCCGTTGTGTAAATTATAATCTATAAAAAGTAATCTGTAAACTGATTATTATTTGTGAGAGTAAATTTTAAATATACTCTCATTAGCACTTGATTCTGATCTCCAGATTACATGTAATCAGTTACTACCCAGCACTGCACACCTCTCTAAGCAAGCCCTTCTAAAAAATAGCATGCAGTAGGCCACAGAGTACAGAATAAGCAGAGCGCTATTTCCATTTCAAATGCATGTGTACTCTCTCTCAAATATTTGATATGTCTAAACAGATGTCCGTGTTTTTGCTAATACTCCCAGCTTCACCCTGGAAGCACCTTCATTCATTCAGATCGCTCTTCTCACAGTGTCAGGCGTTCCTGTCTGAGTCATTAGTATGCCACGCTGCATGCTGGGACACATGATGGCCAGCGATTCTAATAGCAGACTGTCCAAGTTTCCTTGCTGCTGCAGCGGACACTGAATTCTCCCACCGACAAAGGGACGCCATGGCAGACCGTTAAAATGCCAGTGTGGAGAACTCAGATTCCTTTCTGCCTTTTTAGCCGGTCCTTTATTACTGACGTCTTCTTCCTTTAACGTTTCTCTTAATCACTCTTTCTCTCTCTCTCTTCCTTCCTTCAGCTGAGGACTGACCCTTGATACAGCGCAGAGGGAAACGATCTGAGCAGTTGGATAAGCAATCTAAAACTAATAGCTCAGAAAATGGAATTAATTGTGTTGCACAATGACATTAAAGTGTTGATCGCCTGTGGTCTCAAGGGTCCACATGCACAATCTACACAGTGTGTTTTTTCTTTCCCGCTATATTGATACATTGCCAAATCTCTCTCTTTTTTGTGGAAATGTGATGTAAATTATTCTAAAAATTCATTTTTGCACCACAGGAATAAATTACATTTTACAGTATATTTAAATATAAAACAGTTTTTTGAAACTGCAATAAATTTTTTTAACACTTAAATACAGCTTTGGTGAGCATTAGAGACTTCCTTCAAAAACATACAATTTCTTGATTGTTCTAAAGTTTTGACCAGTATTTATTTACTGTCATGTTGTTCTAAATCTGTATGATTTGCTTCCTGTCATGGAATATAAAAGGCTGATGTTGGGTATTTGTACTCAAATGTATATATTGCATATAATATGAATACAATTGTAATGAATCAGGTCTTCAAAAAGACTCAAAAGCATCAAAATAGTCAATTATATGAATCCAAATAGTAGCTCTTAAATCGTCTTTTAAGCATTTTTCTAAAACCAATTTTCCTAACAATGGCTTGAGAAAAAAAAGGACCTACTGTACACTTCTCTTGTCTCAAACAGAGCATTCTGTTCTTGTCTCGAGCAACGTAGCACATGATATCACTATCTCTAATGTGCGTTTTCCACACACTGAAGAACAGATGGGCAAAAATTTGTGTACAGATACATCAACCCTCCACTGGGCTTGTGCCGGATCTGATAGTGGGACTGTACACTAGCTGATATCTACATATAGCCCCATCACCGTAGGTTTCTGGAGGGAGAAGTGAAAATCATTAATTACTCAACCTGCATTGTTCACAATTAATCTAACATCTTTAGTGAGAAATATTACGTTTGGAAAATAAATGTTAGTTTTTTTATTTAGAAGTCCTGGTCGCTATAGAAACAGTAAGCATTCTGAGACACAGGCTTAGGACTTTACAGAACTTTTTTTTAACCATATTTGAGCAAAAATAACCAATATTTATGAGACAGTTTTCCGATTTAATTGGCGGAATGTACAAGTGCTCCACTTGAGAGGATTCCAGAACGCAGTTTGGTTCAGGCCACCTTAGTTTCCAAGCATTTTCATGTCAAAACGTTTATTTTTCAGGAATGCAATTCATTTGCCCAAAACAACAGCTATTTGAGGCTACACCTCGACCAGGGGCCCATTTCAGAAAGGAGGTTAAATGAAAACTCAGAGTTTGTTAACCCTGAGATAAGAGAAACTCTGGGTTTTCCGTTTCAAAAAGAAGTGGGGTAACTCAAGCCTGTTTCTGAAAGAGAGGTAACTTTTACTCAGAGTCAGTTACTGTGGTAACTCTTACTCTGTGAACCTAACCCTGCCAGGGGCAGGTTTTATTTTCTAAACTCTGAGTTTCTGTCGGTCTCCTCCCCTTTTTAAAAGACGAAGCAGTATTTCTTGCCTTAGCCTTAGTCATTCAATGCCCACATTTCGGACACAAACAGAGAAGAAAGTTTCGAGAATGGCTTGTCCTTTTTTGGAGGATCCCATAAATGAAGAGGCTGTATTAATTCGAAGAGAATTACATTTACGTTGGGCAAGGATTTTGAGACCCAGAGTGGATCTTTTCCCTTCTAACATTGGTATTGTGTGGCTGAGCTATCCGGGATAATTGTCAAAAATTTGTGAAAAGTAGATACTTGTCTGGTGCCTGAACATTAGTAACCAATTGTTGGTCTTTTCTTTTTTGGGGTTTCCATTTTAAGTTAAGTAAAGTTTGACAGCTGACATTTTGGTTCTGATACAGCGTCAGCACAAGGGATGATCCGGGTTCGCCTCTCGTATCCAATAGAATTTTTTTTTCTTTTTGCTTAAATAACAAGTAAAATGATTGCATTGGGCAACCACTGTTACACCCCATAACGTTACATTTTTGTTTCAGCGTTACAGTTTTTCATTGCTATCAATTAAGTTACGTATATCCATAATCTAATCCGTTCTTACATCACTAACATCGCCCATCGTGGCTGTGCTCTTACATTTCTTTGCTAATGGAAGCTTTCTGTATCGGGATGTGGAGTAAGTATGTATTAAAAAAAAAAATTGACATGCTCAAACCTAACCTGATTGAAATATATTTTTAAATTTTATTTTCAGCTGCTGCCATGTTCTTTTAATACCTGCAGGATTGCACCTACATGACAATTGCAATTAGATTCAATAACATAGTTTTAAGTTTTATCTTTGATATTACTGCAAAAAATAATATTAGCTTATAATAATATTAATAAATAATTTGAATATTATCTTCAAATAATTAGCTTCAGTTCACTGACCTTCAACAGGGACATGTACTGTAAGTAATTAATGAGATTATTACTCATTCTAAAAACTATTTTTAGTGCTGTTAAATTCTAAAGGTTATATCAACCTCTACCACTTGATCAATAAATTACGGCCAATTCCAAACTTTTTCAAGTGAAAAGTCTATAAATGTCTCACATTACATTACTTATTTTTAATTATACTTATAATTTAAACTGACACATTAACTTGAGCAGCTATGTTTTCCCACTCAAACTGTCTCTGTTTTGCCGATGCAGTGGTGTTGCTTTTATTTTTCTTTTGCTTATATTTTCTGTAACTTTGCACGAGCATATTTAACTTTATTTTAAAGTTTAGCTTTATTTTTCAGATGTTGCCATGGTGACTCGTAATATCTGAGCTCCATTGATAATGCATTTTCATAGTTGCGGTGTACAAGCTTAACTCTGAGTTAGTCTACTCAGACTAGTCTAACCTTACTCAGATCAGCTGTTCTGAAACCGAAAACTCTGAGTTAGTTCATGTTTCAACGTTGTTTGAACCTCCTTACTGAATCAGGCCCCAGGAGAGTTTATAATGAAGGCTGTGCACAAACAATTTGATTTTGATATTTGAGAGTTTCTTCAAGCTTGGGTTTTTTTGAAGTCTCTTTAAATACAAAACCATTCAATCATCAAAGCATCCAAGAATCTTTCTAAAGTGTTGTTTTTAGGGCATCCAGTGTAAAATTGTGATGCTCTCGCTGGCAGAGGTGTGAACATAATGATCACAGTGTTGTTGGTTTTTTTTAACAAATGCATAAAGTTACAATTCAAAATGTGCACAGCTGCTTCATGCACTATATATGTTTTTGAAGTAACATATTGGGCCCACTGAAAATCATGTCTTGTGTGTGGAAGAAAGCAGCGTGAACATGCATTAAAATATTTAATTTTGTGTTTAACATAAAAAAGAAAGTCATGTGGGTTTGGAACATGATTTTTGTTTCAAATAGATGACAGAAAAGCATTGCTTTGAAAGTACACAGCAGTGGCTGCATCAATGTTCCCACCATGCTTAAATATTCAGGCAGTGAATGAGTAAGTCTGTGAAACCAAACAAAGAAGTGCCCACATTTGCCAAAGCCCCAGAGAGAGCATGTCATGTATACACACGGCATGCCAGCAGAATGAAAATGCGGGACTGAAAGCTGTTTTTTGTGTTTGTTTGCTTTATTCTTTACTGACAGTCTCCTTATTTTGCTCCTTATATTAATCAGGCAGATGGTTCAATATCTTTAAGTGGCTTTTTGTTATTTCCTAAGTAGATAAAGAGAAATATATTCCAATACATCAGAAATCTCAGTAGAATACGCAAAGATAGCAAGAAAAAATTCATCGGAAAACATCTTTATTTGTACTTGCGACATGCATCACTGTACCTAGAGATCTTGTTATAAAGTTTATTAGCCAAGATGCAAGCGGCAGTGTATAGACACCTTGTTTTTTAGTTGTTTTTTTCCTATGAAAGTTGTTATGAAAGTCAATTTTTTTTTTGCTCTCAGATGAATTTGTCCTGAAATGATATGAAGGCAGAGGAAAAGTACATCAACTGAACATTTCATATGTATTGTTTGACTTTCATGTCCCTCAGTAAATTGATTCAACACTCATATTTTCTGTTCTGTATGCTTGGATTTGCCAATATCTATTACCTCATGTTGTGTAAAGGCCAGTAACATTTCTTTGGAAAGTTATTGTCTATTTTTTTATTTTTATTTTTTTGCAAGATAATATTCATATAACTATAAACCATACTGGTCTAACTTAGAGTTTTCATCTAAAATCACTATTTTATTTGAAATTCTGAAGTGATCACACATTTTGTGCAATAGAAATGCATGGTGGCTCAAAAATAAGGCTTTGTGTGTGTTTAGAATAAACTGAGAAGAAGAGGATGAAGAAAAAAAAAAAGAAAAATTTCTTGGTTGTCACATGACCTCATTATTCTTTAGTAGGACTAGTGTGTTAGTATGCCTTTCAGAATACAGTCACTATATGAGCGCAGTGCTGACCATTACACACATGCAACAATGGCTCCCTTGTTGCTAGGCAATAACACAAGATAATGAGAAGATAAATAACTTATACCTAAAATGTAAAGCAGGGCTGCTGGGGGCCTCATTAATATGATGAATATATACAGCACGCCCTTGGGTTCACTGATTATTAGAGGAACAGCAATCGATTGTAAAGCACTGAATGATGAAACTCAATATCTGTAAAGATTTGAACATTAATGCAAAATAAATGACTATTTATTACTAACGAAAATGCATACATATGATCTGTACCAGTTTAGTCAGATTTTACGGGGTCACTGGGTTTTATAGTTTGAACTGAAAAAGATGCAATATGCAAGTAATTGCAACAGGGCTATCAATGAATAGAATATATAAAATTATACTAAGTTTATAAATATAACATAAAAAAATATATATAAATAATTACAATAAATGTTTTTAATACGTATTAATTTATTGTATAATCAATTTATTGTATAATTACAATAAATAATAAGTTACTGTAATTAATTCAATTAAATAAATGTAATACTATTTTATATATTTTTTTCTTTATATAATCATTAAAGTAATAAAAGATAAAATGGTTAAACACACACACACACACACACACACACACATATACAGTATATAACATACATATATATTAAAAAATGTAATTACCATTGCATTAACAACATATGTTAACCCTGTCCTCCTTCATTTAAAAGCGGTTATTGAACTTCACTCCATAATGGCAGCATGTTATCACACATAAAAAGATCATTTGATGGCAGCTGACAGCAACGAGTTTCTGACAAGCCTTCAGCCTCTGGCAAAATCACATTTAACGATCATTTAAATCTATTATTCAACACAGACAGATACAGTCTCCTCCTATACCAAAACTTTTAAGTAAGCTTTTCCTTTCATTCACCGCAAGATTATGAGAAACATCTATGTTTTTTCTGTCTTTCTGCTTTTATATTGCATCGGATTGAATTTGATGAATGGCAAACTCTATAAACTCAAAAACATGTGCCAGATAACATCATCCGTTGACTGTTAACCACAACAAATATTGTTTTAAATTGTGCAGTTTATGTGTTTGCTTCATCTGGCGGTGCAGAAAAGCAGCCTTTAGGAAATTCATGGAGGTAAACAGCTGAGTCCTGCTACAGCATGCGCTGCATTATTGCTGACATGGCTGCTTTTTTAATTCAGAATTTGATTTGAAATGTCAAAGTGGCTTTAATCCATCAGATGGGCAGGTTTATCTCCCTGTAATGCCGTTCATCCCATTTACAGCTCGCCAATGTCACCAAAGCACAGCCCTGCTTGACCGCGCATGCTGTTCCCACCGACACAGCCTGTCATCCTCATATTTCAGCATCCCTTCAAATTAAATAATCCATTTCAAAAAGCCAAACGCTCATCCAGGCAGAATCTGCATAGTGTTAGTGAATTAGAGAAATACTTCACATCAATCTGGATGCTTTTAGATTAAACTTGAATTTTCAACTGGGTTTGCCTTTTTAATTAGAGAACCAGATTTGTTTTCAAAAAATCCGTCCATCCACCCATCCCTCCATTCACCCACCCATCCATAAATCCTTCAATCCACCCATGCATCCATCCACCCATGCATCTACAGTTCTACAATTAAATTTAATTTTACGTCTATGATAATTAATGTTTTTCTAACAATTTTCTTATAAATACATAAAAAACAATTACACTTAAATATTTGTAATATTTTAGTGAAATGTTAATTACTTGCATATTTAAATAAATGTAATGATGTTACAAAGAATTTTATAATCTCACAAAAAGGCTAAAGTTTTTATTTTTTTGTCCTGTATGCAAAGGTTTTGTCGGCTGTGTTACTAACCAAATACATTATTGTCTTGTATCAGCTATCTATCTACATTCAAATCCAAACTGCAATTCTGCGTTCAACTTTATACCTCAATTAAAATTCATGAACTGAATAGTAATTTAAATGCCATTCTCAGTTCATTCTGAATGTTGCACAGCACGTACTCACACACACACACACACACACACACTTCAGTGTTTACGTCACACGCGGACACACACCCGCCGCAAATGACACCGGCAAACGCTGACTGGCAAGATGCAGCCATTTCATAAATCTACAGAGATGCCTCTTTAGCGAATGGTAATTAAAATAGCCTCAATCCACAAATCCCTGATAAATATTTCATTAAGCCGCTCTTGGTGGCTGTTATTGTTATGGTGCAACTATATTTCAAAGGCTCTCTCTTTAAAATAATTCCAAACGCTGGGTGGGCTAGAGGGGAATTAACTTTTGGGTGAATCGAGGGTGGGCGGCTATGATTTATTCGGTGCTGGAGAGGGGAAAAATTCAGTTCGACCTCTTACAAAATAATGAATGCATACAAAGACCCTGGCAATATATTACAGACAGCCTAAAACCAATGAACAGAGCAAAGACCTTTATATATAAAAAGCACTTGTGCATTATTTATTAAACATCTTGCCTTCAGCCCGACTCATGTGGTGGGCAGGTTTGCAGGGCCTGACTGATGCAAGAACTTTTTATCTGCATAAAACATGACAAAAATAATACCATTTGTCCAGAACATAACATTGTCCTCCTATCGAATAAGTTCTTCTGTGTGTCTCTTATATTGTTCAGCTCTAAGAATGTGCTTTTTTGTAATTCATAAAACTACTCACTCATGACATTTTGCACACACACTAATGTTTTATGGACACTACGCATACACACACACACACAAAACAAAGAGATGCTTTGAGCTTCGGTTCTGACATTTAAAGCAGTTCTGGTTAATGAAAGCCTCCATGGCCTAAACTTTTAAAATATGCTCAAATACTATCACGCATGAAGAATAAAAGCTTTTTGTTGAAAAACAATGGCATATTCTGTGATATTCTGGCCTCCAAGACCAGTGCTTGGTAGATTACTTACAAATTGTAATCCATTACAGATGACAGATTATTGATCTGTTACTGATTATTATACTGAAATTGCATGACGGAAATTGTAGTTAGTAACTTTCTAGATTAAACATATTAGGTAATGTAGTCTGACTACTGAACTCACTTATCACAAAGATTTGAATGCTATTATTTTGTACCATACTGATTAAAAATCAAGGAAAGAAAATACATTTCATTCTCTGTTATTAATGTCATGAAATGCATTAAATATGTCGTTACAGTAGGATTTGTGGAAAGAAAATACTGTAGAGTGTTGATCAAAAGATTAACAAATAATTCATACAAATGTCACATTAAAATGAGTCATGGGCAATGTGACAATGTGTCCACCCACATCAGAGTACTTTGAACATGCAAATGTGTTGTTAAATTCTTGAAATCTCAGAGGCACATTAGTACTGTAAATATTTTAGGTCAGGGGTTCAGCACACACTAAAAAGCTTGAATCCCTACATTACTGAACAAACATAAAAAAAACATGGTATTACATGGCCAAAGTCTTCCAGGAGGAAATATTTAGGCTTTAATATTTGGTAAATGTCACTGGATATGATGAAGCCATAATATTTCATAACTTTATTAGTCTCATATTAGTGGTAGGTTTATTTATAAATGGAAACAAAAGGACGGGTGAATCAACAAATTATGAATAATCTAGAATAGAATGCCTTTATTGTCATCATATATGTTTACACATATAATGAGATGAAAAAGAATCTACTGCCATTGTGTGAATAATATGAATCATGTGGAGAAACTTTATATCAATAGTCCACTTTAGACATTTTACTTACTATAAGTAACTTCAACTACATGTTAACTACACGCCAACTCGTTGACATATACCTGCAGAGTTTCTGTTAGTCAATATGTTGTGGACCTATTAAAATAAAGTGTTAGAAGTAGGGCCG
>JAUMHI010000046.1:1706792-1719425 GCA_032359435.1 Enteromius unitaeniatus
TTTACCTAATACTGTTCGGGAGGCGGGCACACTCTGTCAGTTTAAATCTAGATTAAAGACACATCTCTTTACTCTGGTTTACACTTAACACACTTTTATTTGTGTTTTGTGATTTATTAATCAAATCCATTAAAGGACTGTTAGGCTGCATTACTTAAATCAGCCAGAACCGCCGGAACTCTTCCCTTAAAACATGATGTACTAGTTTTTTTTTTAATAATAGCTTCACTAGAGGGAGCAAATGTCTTAAGTTTTTTAAAAAAATAATCCACACTAAGAGAGACATAATGATATACAATAAGACGTTTTATGAAAAATTGATCAAAATGAAGTGATATCTAATAATGTCTCAAAACCTTAGTTTAAAATAAAAATAGATTTGCATGCCTCATTGACAGATTGTTCTTCTTTTAAGCACAAATTAATTTTATTTTGTTTATTTTCAAAACATTTTTATACATTCCTTTTGGAAATGAAGAAAAAAACAAATTGAAGAAGGTACTTTTTTTTAATGCATGAAACACTTACTGCCTTGACTGTGACCTTTTTTTAACACCTTTTAAGTCCCTAAATTGCAGAAGGTTTAATGAAGAGCTTTTTAAGAGCTCTGATTTCTACAGTGAAGCCTCACACAGCTGTTTCTGCTGCTCCAGAACCCCTCTTCACAATATTGATGTGGCCGAAAAGCAGAGCAGACAGGAGATGAAGCAGCCAGATGTCCTTGTGTTATGATATTAGTACAGAACAATGGGCCGCTGGAGTGGATTGTGATATGAGAGCAGGATGGGCTGTGTGATACGGACACATGGATGCATGGATGGATGGCCTGACCTGGGATTACTGTGAACAAAAACCTTGTGTGCACAACACTGAGAGAGTGATGGACCAATAGAGCTCCTTCTGGAAACACACTTACATTACATCAGCAGCACATTAGATAATTATGACCTATGCGATGTGGCACATGAGTCATGCTACCATTACATCCACCTACAAACAAGCAACATGGAAAGCAGCATCTGACAAGCCTTCAAGAAAACAATGGGCTGCATTTTTCCCCCTGGCATCATTTAATGGATGCTGTTTGAAGAGCCGTGGAGAACATGCTGCTGAACTCCACTGCACCTTCACATTTAAGCCCAGATAATGAATCATCTACAGAAACAGAGCAGAGCATTTGCTGCAACCCAACGTATTAAGGTGCTTTAGAACAACTTAAATGTCAAATATCAAAACATATAATTATATTAATGATATCTAATGAACTGCACTGATGGTCATTCAAAAGCAGCCATGTTTTCATCATTTGCATGTATTTGTATTTATTTATGTATTTTTTATATATAAACCTCAATAAATGTTGTTATAGTACTGCATTAGAGGGGATAAAAAACTGTTTAACAAAGAGATAAAGTTCATTCAAGAGTTTTGAGTCATGGGGAAATTCAACATAGTCTCACAACCAATTTGTACTTATCCGTAAGAGTAGGTCATTTGTACAAATTCATGCAAATTGTCAACTCCTATATGTATGATTTAGCGAAGAATGTATGAGGTCATACTCATTTGTACAAGTTAGCCATTTTTAATTAGTAGCATGCATTGCTAAGAACTTAATTTGAACAACTTTAAAGGTGATTTTCTCAATATTTAGATATATATTATCTATATATTTAAATATAGTTTTACCCAGCCACATATTCTCATATCCTAACAAACCATACATTAATGGACAGCTTATTTGCATTCAGCTTTCTGATGATGCATAAATCACAATTTGTAAATAATTTACCACTGTTTTTGTGGTCCTATATAGATAGACAGATAGATAGTTCCGTCTGAACTAATGTTCTGTAGATACAAATGGAATTTTTTGTTTAAATGGTTAAAAAAAACATCCTGTTGGGTTTGTACAAAACTAAAATAGTATTTATAAATAAATCTTAGGAGCTTTTTTTTACAATTATATGGAGTTTCTAAGAAAACACTGGTTCTTCTTGTGGGTGGAACAGCTATTTTATAATAACCGCTATTATTATTTAATGTTCTTTCAACCCTCATGCCTCATGCAGAGCTTTCAAACTACAGCATTATTGATTCGACTCGACACAAACAGCTCTAGAGAGGAGATGAACTTTATAGAAAGCACCAATGTCTAGTAGAAAGAACTTTGTAACTGCTTTCTGCAACACTGTCTGTATAATTTCCTGCTGATATGAGATTTTTTTGGTTTTGTTTTGAAATGAAAGAGTCTGAGGTGTTACATAGTCCACACATTTAACATTGAAACTAAATGCCAAATATGCATTGAGCCGTAATCTTCATGGCAGGCCTAAAATCACAACTATCAGCTTATTAACATACATTTACAAAACAAAACCTTCTGGTAAAAACATGAAAAAACAGTCATGAAAAACTGTTAAATTTTTATTTTCAAGTTGGAAAATAAAAACAGCAGAATGTGACCCCATTTCAAGGCAAAGAGCAAACATTGTCTTTTGTTTCATGCTTGACAGTATCTTCTGTATTAATGGTAAAAAGCGTGCGCACAGGGGCCAGTTGCATAAACTTAGCCTTCATGTTATGACAGTGTCTTAAGAGCTAGTCTGACCAACTAGCAATTAGCCAAGAGTAATCTTTTTTCTTTTTTGTATTTACCTTAGACTAATACACATTTTTAGGTAACTGAATTTTAAAAAACTGTGACCAGTCTCGAAGAAAAATTTAGCTGACAAACTTTTAAGACTAGTCTTAACCTTTTATGCAACCGGCCCCTGGTCATGAGCAGCACACATCTTTCACATATGAGGCACATGTGGTCATCCTCACACCATCAGCTGCTGTTCTGGCCACCGGGGTTTAACTGCAGCGATCTAAAGCATCGCCTGAAGGAAGGTTATGGAGAAAACACACCTGTACTGAGCTCAGAGTTCAGCAGCACCTCATACAGCGTGGCAGTCTGGAGATTCTGCGTTGTTCACCAAAAACCACGGCCAAGTGCTTAGTGCATTATCTGACTCATCTCATCATCCTCTGTATACACTACATACATGCATACATTTTTTGTTCTTTCAATATATATGTACAAATCTGGATGTTTCAATACAACAGCAAAAGTTTGATATCAGCAGGAAATTATGCAGACAGTGTCACAGAAAGCAGTTACAAAGTTATTTCTACCATACATCGGCACTTTCTATAAAGTTCATCTCCTCTCTAGAGCTGTTTGTGTCGAGTCGAATCAATAATGCTGTAGTTTGAGAAGCTCTGCATGAAGCGTTGAGGGTTGAAAGAACATTAAATAATAATAGAAGTTATTATAAAATAACCATTCCACCCACAAGAAGAACCAGTAACCTATCTCCTGTGTTTTCTTAGTATACTGTAACTCCACATTATTATAAATGTTCCTTTCTTTTATTTATAAAATATGTATTTCCATTTTTGCAGTAATATTGTTTTTTTTCTTCTTTTTTTAGTCAGTACTAGGACTAATGGACTATTATATGTGTGTGTGTGTGTGTGTGTGTATATATATATATATATATATATATATATATATATATACATACATACATACATACATACATTATATACACATATATAAAAACAGTAACACTTCACAATAAGGTGTCATTCGTTAACATTAGTTAATGTATTAATTAACATAAAGAAACAATGAACACTACATTTTACATGTATTACACTCTTTATTAATCTTTGTTAATGTTAGTCATAAAATTGTTATGTTCCATGTTACATTCATGTTAGTTCAGTGCATTAACTAGTGTTAACAAAAACAACTTGTGATTCAATAATGCATTACTAAATGCTGAAATTAACATTAATTAATAAATTCTGTATTGTATCTGTATTGTCTTGAATCATATTAACTAATGTTTAACTAACTAATGAACCTTATGGTGTTACCAAATTTTCTTTTAATTCACTTTTATTGATTTATTATGTATTCTTATTTATATTGTATGCTTTTTTTCTATTTTTATGTATATCAATAATAACAATAAAATATTCAGTAGCACTTTATTTTACAGTTCCTCATGTACATACTATGTACTTAATGTAGAATTTGCAATAACTAGGTAATAACTAGTTACTAGCCCCAACCCTACCCCACATACAGTAGTTACCTTATATTACAAGTACTTTCTTGGGTAAGTACACTGTAAGTATATTGTAAGTGCATGTACTGTAAAATAACATACAACCAAACATTCCTTAATTCGTCATTTTATTTAAGTCACCTGTGTGCCATTTAATTTTTTTTTTTATAAAATCAAACAAAATTTTAATTAAAAAAAAAAAATACATGTATATCAATTTAAACATACAAACAAAATAAATAAATATTTATTATTTATTAATTATCTTTCTGTGTAATAGGGTTGGCCAGTGTCTAGCAATCCAGCTAAACACACCGACTTAATGGAACATTAAAATAACATGTCATCTCTGACATATCATTTCGCCAACAGTGCAACTTTTGGTTAATTAACCTTTCCCTTTAATTAATTGATAGTATTCATATCAGTGACACACATGCAAATCATTAGCACTGATAAATGCCTGGAGTTGCACAGAAAGGCTGAACTAAGACATGCACACTCCTGCACCTTTGATCAATGCTGGCTCTATTCGATGCATCATGCTTCCTCTAATCTGAGACGTGGCCACAGTTCAGACTAATTTAGATGAAGTAGCGTGACGGATATTCTGTCAGGCTATTCACTATCAGACAACGCTGGGTGTGGCTAAAATAAAAGAGTCGTAAACATTCCGCCCATGCAATCCAAAACAAACAATGGCTGGCCGCTTCACCTGTCAATCAAACTGACTCATCCCACACTGTCTTCGGCCTCAGATGTGTTTCTCCTCTTGGAGAGGATCTTGATGCAGTGGGGCGGGAGCTGAATCAGATTAATTAACCTCACTCGTTTGATGGCTGGATCTGTCATTCAAACTATGACAGGCACCTGGCTATCTTTCACCTCAGAATGGCAGACCCATCGAGAAAATATGATCCACCAAAATGTCAACACGAGTGTAGCAAACATGAAATCTGTCGGTGCAATGACACATCCGTCCGGACAGACATATCTGTGTGTGTCTCTGCCGGGATACTGGCTATCAACACCAATGCAGCGATGCGTCAGTCTGATTTATAAATAGCCTTCAAATTTAACACAAACCAGAGCGGGTAGAAATGGCTTTGGCAAGTTGTTAGGAACTGCAACAAAAACTTTCTTTTCTTTTTTTTCGTTTCTTTTCTGAAGATTTGTAACAATTTGAATGAAACATCTTCTGGGTGACACATATGTGGAAATATTTACACATTAAGTCACCAAAACATATATATATACACATAGAGAGAGCAAGATCAAAAGATGTATGCACTAAAAATGTTTATTTACAAATAAAATATAATCTCCAAAATCATGAATAGAAGATCAACTGAATCATGTTATCTATTGATTAATTAATAACTATGCATATGTTTTCCAGCTTCATCAATAATAAACCAATGTATTATTAGTTTTTCGAGCCTGTACATAGTAGCTCAACCCATATTCATTCATTTTTAAAGATTTGCCATAGCCAAATGCAAATTGCCTGATTTGGGTTAGATCTTATTTCCAGTGTCAACTCTTTCCCTTTGCGCTCCTCTTTGGCTTATTTCTCTCTTCAAAAAGATGATTTAACTTTCTGACGCTCTGCAACAATGATGTTCATATGGCTTCTCAGTTTCTCATTTTCTGCTCCTGTCCTTGGAGAATTATTCCAACCATTCAAACCAATTTATAAGAGCTCAACTTGCATTTATTCTCAAACTAGTTTCACTATGAAGAAATGAACACAAATGATCTCCTTTGACCTTATTTTCCCCCCAAAACCCTCTTAGGAATATTAATTGAAACCCTATAATAGAGCATTCCATCCAGAGAAAAAAACCCAGCTGATGTAGGCCATTAGAAAACGTCTCGATAAATACAAATTATGCGAAGATGAATGCTTTTCATCCTGCGTTCTCAGCAAGGGTTTCATGCGGCGATAGAACATTAATTGCAGTAGAAGCGGAAAATGATACACTATTATTTCAATAATCACTGAAGTTTTCCTGCCTAAAAGAGCTGATAAACGTAAAACAAAGCTGTTACAACAATAGAGTCCAAATAAGCTCTGACAAAAGAAATTATTCCAACCATGGAAGGCCAAAGATTAATTGAAATATGCATACGTGTGAAGAAAGTCAATTAGATGTGGAAAAAATTCTGGAGAATTAAGGCTCAGTGATATTTTACTTGGCAAATGCAAATGTCCTGGATTGTAAATACAACTTTGGTTGCAAATAAAGAGTTCGTATAAATGCATTTCACTCAATTAAACAATATTTTAGTATTGTAGCCAGTGACTTTAAAAATGCTATATTTGTGTTAAAGCCAAGTGGAAATGAATCAATCACTTTTATTTATATTTTAACAATACAGATTGTGGCAAAGCACTGAACATTATCAAGTAGTGTATATTGATGAGATTAAGACGATTAAGTCAAGATGACGATTATCACTAGAAATCTAGGTATCCCCAACTAAGCAAGCCAGAGGAGACAGCGGCAAGGAACCAAAACGTCTAGGTTATGAATGTTGAAGGAGGGAACGGAGACGTTACATATGGGAACTCGCCAGAGAGACTAATTGCCTTTGAGCTTTATACAAAAGGCCAATGAACAGTTCTCGCATGTGAATAAGGGAATGCAATATATCGACAGAATTATTTATATAATTCAAGAGAAACATTTTTTTTTGACTGTGGAAAAAAAGATTTTATTTTCTTTGCCACACCTAATGGGCAAAGGAGACCCAGAGGAAGCACAGCCGGAGCTATCTCCGCTCTAGTCCGACTGCGGGACAGGGAGGACTCAGGTCACGCACTTTTAAGGGAACACTGAGATATTAGGATCCCGTAGGAGTGGCACAGCAAGCCTCACCTGTCCTCTCGCTCACCTGCTGTACTCTGTGAGGACGCGAGAAGACACGGCCTCTACGCGGAGGTTGTAAAACCTGGCGAAGGTGTTGGGTGTCGCCCAGCCCGTAGCTCTACAGATATCAGCTAGAGAGGTGCCATGAGCCAACGCATAGGATGAGGCAACACTCCTTGTGGATTGAGCTCTTAAACCTAAGGGGCATGGCTCTTCCTGGTATAAATAGGCCAGGGAGATGGCTTCTACCACCCAATGAGCCAACCTCTGTTTGGTGACAACATTCCCTTTCTGCTGGCCACCATAGCAGATGCTCTGAGTACAGTCAGTGTAGAGGCACAGAGCGCATACAGGACACCATAACTCTAAGGCTGGGTCTGCTTCCTCCCGGGGCAGAGCTTGCAGGTTCACCACCTGAACGCGGAAATAGCTGGGCCGGGATCTCAGTATAACGTGAGAATCTGCCAGGCTGAACACTAGGCACTCTTCGTCAACAGAGAAAGCTTGTAGATCCCCTACCCTCTTGATAGAGGCCAGCGATACGAGGAGCACGGCCTTCAGTGTCAGATATTTTAAATCTGCAGACTGAAGAAGCTCAAAGGGAGCCAGCCGCAGGCCATTTAAGGCGATGGCTAGGTCCCAAGAGGGTATGCGGTGTGGTCTCCGGGGGTAACCCGATGCGCACAGTGAAGGAACCGGAGGATGAGCCGATGCTTACCGAGGGACGCGCCCTCCACTGCGTCATGATATGTGGCTATGGCAGTGACATACACTTTAAGAGTTGAAGGGGACAGCCTGCGCTCCAACTTCTCTTGCAGGAAGTGCAATCGCGCATCTCTGTGGGTCCTCTCTGCGAGAGGAACACCAGTCGACGAACCGACTCCACCTCAGTGCGAGCCAAAGGGTCCAGGGTTGGTGGACTGCCATGAGAGCTGATCGGCTGCAAGGTTGAGTAAACCTGGAACATGAATAGCGTCCAGCGATTTCAGCCACTTGTGACTGCACAGGAGCAGATGGTGGGTTGAGTTGTGTCATGTGGCGGGAGCTTAGACCACCCTGTTTGTTGATGCACGCGACGGCTGCTGTGTTGTCCGTCCGGACCAGCACATGCTTGTGGCGGAGCATCGGAAGAAAGCGACGCAGAGCCAGATGTACTGCTAACAACTCGAGGCAATTGATATGCCAAAGCAGTCGAGTGCCTGTCCAGGGACCCGAGGCTGCTTGCCCGTTCCATACAGCACCCCAGCCCGTGAGAGAGGCATCCGTGTTTACCACGACATGCCTGGATACCTGCCCAAGGGGTACTCCAACCCGTAGGAAGATAGATTGTCCCACGGGCTGAATAAGTGTTCACACTAAAGTCCGTAGCGTGAGTCAGGCAAGGGGTAAACAGTTTCCAAAGAAGAGCGAGACGAGAGCAAGAGTCCGGGAAGCAGGCAAGGTCGACAACGGCAAAACAAGACAGGTAAACACAGGGTAAACTCCAAAACGACAGTACAATGAACTGTAATTACACAGAGACAAATGGGGATTTTAATACTTATTAGACGACTGGATGGAGACTAGAGTGTACAACAATGACCACGAATGAGTGGGAAGAGACATGAATGAGAAACCGTGACAACATATAGGATAGGCGGAGACATGAGTTCATAGAAATTAGTCCAGAAATGAAAACAGAGACAAAGACATAGAGTTCACATGGCGCTGCAGTGCCATCCAGAGCTGGGCTGGCACATTCAGCTTCATCGTTACAGTAACGGACTGCAATTAAATAATAATAATAATAAGTGTTTGAAAAAAAAAATGTGTAATGCAATGCACTGAAAATTTAAATGAAAAACATAAACTAAAATTAATGCAATAAAAGAAAAAGCAATGCACTATAATGAATTAAAATGATTAACTAACTGAGAATCAAGGCTTGGTGACATTACTTGTCTTGAATTGTAAATACAGCTTTGGTCACAGATGAAGAGCAGATAGAAATGCATCCCACTCAATTAAACAGCATTTCATTATTCCAGCCAGTGACCTTAAATACGCTAATTTCCCATCTTGTACATCAGTGCATGATTACCGGCTCTTCAAACACGAGCCCAAACTCCATTACGGGTGCCAGACAACACTAGAGCGTCAACATCACAGTCCGAGACATGAACAGAAGGAGAGTCGAGAGTGACAAGATGCCAGATCACTTTCAATTAATAATTTGCTTGGACAGCCGTGCGGGACGCTCTCTGCGGAGTTCAAACTGCAGCTGACACTGCAAAGATAGCGGAGGGGGACAAGGCCACATATCAAAATATATCAAAGGAGAACAGCAGGAGATAATTGGCAGGGGGCCGCGGTCAAATTGACAGCTTCCTTAAGTCTCAGATTAGCTTTGCTTCTGTCGCGGCGGCGTACCGGAGAGACAAGAGACAACTGTTTTATCACGCTCCACCGGGAGGATGATCTGAGGACCGCTTTGTCAAAGACGAGCAAAATAACGTCGGTAACTTCTGGCTGAAATGCAGATAAAGAAAGGAGAAAAACAGAGCGTGTTTGACCCGGAGTGATATTAGCCTCGATCATGGACCTTATGGGGTCTGAGTTCATGTGGTTCTGCTTGACATTTTCAACCGGTTCTTTTTCTGACAGTCCGCTGTGGGAGACGGGGTCAATCTACACTTGTCATGGCCTAAAAGTGATGGATATTTTACTTCACACGAATGCAAAAAGCAAATTTGGTGTTTTCAGTAAGCTGGTGTCTTCACTTTACTATACTCTGAGTTTAGTGACTCCACTGCATGGGTTATTTACAAACTGTAGTCATGACATGAAGAAAACTGCAGTTTAAAGTGCCCATATTAGGAGTTATGAAAGGTTCATATTTTTTTTGGTTTTGGGAGTCCCAGAGAACAAGTGGGCGGGGAATATGCTCATTTCATATGTTTCATTTTGACCTCAACATGAAAGGGCTTGGGACTCATTTTAAATAACTACAACTCATTTCAGTAATTCAGAGTCGACTCTTTCTTTTGATAGATAATAACTTTACATGGTGTGCTTTTAGATTTAAAACTTTGCAGGATTTTTTTATTCACTTAAAAATCCATAACAGGGACACTTAGGCTGAGTAATTTATTCTGTTAATCTATATATATACATATACATATACATATGTATAACTCGCGTTAATTCCTGCACTCGGTTACATATGTTTTAATTATCAAAATGAAACATGGGTTTATTACAAATAAAAATCATAATAGTTGAAGTAACCACACATTAACATGGTATTGCTATACTAGCCATTTAGCTTCACCAAGGTATTTGTGATTATACTAATTGTAATCTGAATGCGTAGTGTGAAGTGAAACGTTAGCGCTGATAACCACTAATATATATATATGTATATACTGTATATATATATATATATATATATATATATATATATATAGATAGATAGATAGATAGATAGATATAGAGATATTCCAACTGCAACAGAAAATGTAAACTTGAAGAGAGAGTGTAAATAACATCAAAACAACACTTTTGCTTGTCTGCCTGTGAATGTGACCATTTACTGACATTTAAAAAAACATAAAAAATTTTTTTTTAAAAATACTGGAATCTGATTATGTTTCTAGGTTCGATATAATCAGTTACTACCCAGCACTGGCAACCACCTCATTTTGATTTAAAAACACATTGATATTGCAGGGTCATGCTTATGTTTCATCTTGCAAATTATTTTGTATCAACTTGTAAATAAAGCCGTACTTAGATACTTTACACTCTCTAAAATACTGAAGCAGCCCAATGCAGAGGAGCTTGGAGCACAAATGCCCCAAGATCCTCCAAATCTGCCCCAAAATACTACACCCACCATAAAACATACAATCTGGTCCATGTCAGGGTATTACAGTATATCTACAACAAAAAGTAAAATTATGCAATGCAGTGCAAAAAATAAAAATAAGGTCCCACTTTATATTAAGTGTCCCTAGTACCTGTGTACTTCCATAGTAACTAGTGTATATAGTATGTAACCACAGCGTAAGTACACATCGCTACATTGTATCTACAGCTGTAATCTTTCTGCAACTTCACACATGTAACAACCCTCAGAACGGTGTGTGTAAGTACAAATGTTTAACAGGACATTGGTACACTGTGGTTACATACTACATACACATCTAGTTATAATGAAAGTACACAGGTATTAGGGGCACTTAATATAAAGTAGGACCAAAAAGAATAATAATAAAACAAATAGCACAAATGAAAAAAAGCTAAAATTGTGTATTACAATGTAATGAAATAAACAGGCATTAATAAAAAAAATAATCTAAATAAAAACGAAAACTAAACTCGTGCAATGCAATAAAATGCAACGCAATAAAATGAATTAAAATAAATGACTCAATAACTAACATAATATATTCAACTCAAACGAATAATCATTTTAATAGTCATCAAGCACTCTGCTCACGGTAGTATAGTCTGACCTTGCTGTTGAAGCCTCGGGCAGTCTGAGGGCCTGGGGCAGATGCCAGTAATCCTGCACTGTCCATTGGAAAAGAAGGATACCATGACCCTTAGGACACCTGGAAGCTTGTTATATCAGTTTGCTTGTCTGCATAACTTCACCAGGCAGTTGTGGACTGGTTTAAAACCTTTCCATATCTCACCACTGTAGGTTATGCCAATGGTTCCAAGGGCCATAAGCTTTATTAATAGAATACAATCAAGCACATTGCTGAGGACTATGAATAGAATCAGGATATGAATTTGGATATGAAAAATACCATAATCATATAGGAATGCCTACATTTCTTCAGTGGTTTTATTGCAATACAAACATCATTGTATCTATTTAGTCAGTTGCGTTCATTTGTTTTGATCCCAAATGGTTGACTGAATGCCAGACATTTTGTACAGAGAAAACGTAGTTTCTGTGAAGAGCTCTGTGGTATTTATCCATGTTTTTTTAATTAAAGGAGTCAGTCACACAGGACACTGTCTTGCATTTAAAAACAGCGAGACGGACCACAGCGGAACAGAGCACAAGGTCTCGAGACATGTTTTTAAAAGTTTAACTACTTTTAGTTTGACAGCATCTTAAAAAAAGAGCCTCTCATGACGCCAGACACAGAGGTAGCAGCAAAACATGGCACGCAACCAAATAAGTTCATATGATGTGTATATGCCCTGCATTTTATTATTATATATCTATATTTTTTCATTTAGTTTTCACTCTAGACACTACTGCACTGTTCAAAAGTTTTAGGTGAGCAAGATTTTTAAATGTTTTTTAATTAAGTATTTTATGCTCAATGAGGCTGCATTTATTAGATTAAAAATACAGTAAAATTCTGAAACATTATAAAAATTTAAATGCACTGTTTTCTGCACTGTTAAAATGTAATTTATTGCTGTGATGCAGATCTGAATTTTCAGCATCAATACAACAGTTTTTAGTGTCACATAATTCTTCAGAAATCTTGTGATTTGCACCTTACGAAACATTTTATATTATCAATGTTGTGTTGCTAGTTTGTTTTACATTATAAAAAAATAAAAAAAAAAAAAAATATATATATAAACTGATTAGCGTTCATTTGAAATAATGAATAATTAATTATATA